>ML777701.1:1507962-1525461 GCA_009831015.1 Picea engelmannii | reverse complement strand
GTTTTTACCCTGTATGGGTTTCCTCAGGAAATATCTGTCTCTGTGTTTCTCATATATGTGACTGATGCTGAATGAGCAATTGTTTATTTCCCTGCATTATTGTGATCATCATTTAGTGTTTCAGCAAAGAGTTTAAAAGAAGCGTAATTGTTTAAGCACGGTAACAACTGATTCACCCGCCCTCTTAGTTGACCAACAGATGTGTCTGAATATCTCTTCTAGAGATATAGAGCAAAGAAGGAAGAGTTGTATGTAAAGGTCAAGAAGGAGTTGAAGGAGATACAATGAGTTATTCAAGTTATCCACACAGTACCTACTGAACCTTCCTCATCGAATATTGCAGAATTGGGGTTTATACTGCCCAATTGAGAAGATTAGTAGATGCAACAAAGGCTCAACTTTAGAAATTTCAATAAGAAAAGGAAAAGGATACAAAATCCCTAAAGAAAGAGAAAGAGGAAGTCTTAGAGAAACTACGAGTTGCGCAGTACTGTGTAACTTCTTACAAAAATGAGAAAGATAAGTTTTGGGCGATGCTCGAGGAGGAAAAAGTGAAGATAAAGAGAGAAAAGGACCAGCTTCTCATAGAGAAGACTACGGTTAAAGAAGCAGTGAGAAAATCACTTCACTCTATACCAGGCTTGGCACAGGAGGAACATGAGGCAGTCAAGGTTCAAGTGATGAAGCTCATTGAGGCCATCCAACAACTTCAATGAAGGATAATGGAGTTGGAGATCCAAGCAATACCAAGCACTCTACAAGAGGTGCACAACCAGAGAGATGAAGCTACCAAGAATGCAGTTGGAAGGATCAGGGCCCTCTCCTCAAAATGCAGACAGTTGAGTGATAAGAGCACACATAATTATGAACGACTCACAGAAGAACCAAAGCTGAAGAAACTATAAGAACAACTACAGGAGGTGCAATAGTAGGCATTATCCGTACAGACGCAAATGAAGTTACTCATTGTAGTCGAGAGAATGAATAGATCACAAGAACAATGCGTGGTCCAGTAGCAGATTACTACCATCTAGAGAAGAGTAATGGAAGTCACACAGAGGTTACAACTAGTGTAGGATGAAGCCTGCGCAGTGTTTGAATAGAAATAAGGACAAGGTTTGAAACTATATCAAGTGGTTGCAATAGTGGAACAATACCTATAAGGGCCTATTCCAAAGAAAATGATCCAAGAACTTGTTGAGAAGGAGGCTCAGGCGAAGCAGCAAATTGAGGCAGCTTGAGTGAAGCTCGAGGCCTTCAAAGAAACATTCCCTAGATATGAGTGACTTGGGACACGTCACAGGTGAGTATTGGGGGCTTGTTCTCCCTCGACCAAGTTTTGAGGAAACATTGGTCAGGTTTGACCAATTTTTGGATTCGATAGCTTGGTCGAAGATGGAGCACATAGGCAGAGTTGAGATTGCAGGATCTCACTTGATTTGTGGAACCAGCAAGGGGTTCATTAGGTTTTTTGTAATGGGTTATGCAATGTTGGCCCATGGGTTTACCCATGATTAGGACCTTTTGTAAGAAAGTGTAAAAGTATAAATAAGTAAGAATGTAATTTATAAAAGTAGTGAAGAGTCGATATCTTGCAAGGCCAACTGCAAATATTTTTTAGTTTCTTAGTGCAACTGACTGCATATGTAAGGACTTATTATTAGTAGAGGATTTGGTTCTATGCCTTGAACGATTTTGGGAAGGTGGATATGGTGCTTAGTGCACAGATCACCTGTCGACTGTGAATCTTGGATCTGTGGCTTAGTGCACAAGAGCAGATAAATGTAAGAGATTGAACCCTAATAAAGAAGAAGAAGAAGTTGGTGGTGTTGGCCCTTGACCAAGTTTTCGGATAATCTTGGTCATGGTTGACCTTTTTTGGGACTTAGGTAGCCTATCAAAGATGGAGTGCCAGATGAAGCGAAGATTGCATAATCTCAGCCCACTTTTGGGTCCCTTTTTGGGTTTTGGGAATATGTAATGAGAAAGGGATGTTGGCCCGTGGGTTTACCCACGTTTAGGCCTATTGTGTATGTATAAATAGATGTCTAGGAAAGGTAGGAAGAATCTGGTGTGCTAAGTGCTAAATGAATGGCTAAGTGCTGGTATGAGTTGTACGAGCTTTGTGAATTTTGTAAGACTTGTAGAGCTTAGTGAAAGTCCCTGTGTGAATATATAGAAGGCTTTGTGTTGTAAGGTAAAGAAGAAGGATCTAGCAAGATGCACAGATCTTCTGTCCTATGCAGAGTAAGGGTTTATAAGGCTCTGTGCTAGTAACTGATTGTCCGACGATAATAAAGAAGAGTTGGTGGACATAGCCCCAGGGTGGGGGTGAACCACGTAAATGCAGTGTTGTCTGCTTTGTGCCTTGTTCTGATGCATTGATGTGATTAATTTCTAAGTGCTTTGATATGATTAGATAGATCTGATATATATATGCTTATGCTCAGTGCTATGGTGTGTAGAATGTTAGATATGATCCATGTGTATATGATAAGTTCTTGACCTATTAGATCTGAATAATATGTTGGTGCTAAGTGCTTGACAATTCTAGTTCATAGTGAAAGTTGTGAAGCTCTGTTATCCCAGGGAAGTGGTTATTGATTGCTAAGTACTATATTAAGAGTTATAATCATAGATTTGTGTCCCAGCTAAGGTTGCAGACACTTGAGTCCTGCAACCACCCATGCCTCTACCTCGGGTGAGACTTCATCTGATTCGTAGATGTTGTGGAAAGGGCTGGTAGTTAGGGTTTTGTTGGTGCACTATTGTAGAATTGAACCCCGATTCTGCCCCTGTGCCAGCAAATGGTTCCATTGTCGGGACCTGAAACTATGATTGTTGGGAACTGAGAAAGGGGAAGCTCTGTGCAAAGATTCATCCTGAAACTGTGAAATCTCTGTGCGTATATATGTGCCCTAGTGTGCAGTATTCTACTTGATCTATAAATATTTATACTAAATAAAGAAGGTTATATATAAGAGAAAGAAGCCTGATCTGAAGATAGAAGGTTAGATCTGAAAGAAAGGAGGTCAAATCTGTAGAAAAAGAAGCAGGATCTGAAATCTTTATGCTCCAAGAAAGGTAAAAGAGAGAAGTTATTATTGAAAGAGGTAAGATCTATAAGATTTTTTCTCTGGTAAAGGTAAGAATAGTTAAAATTTTTAGATCTGGAGGCTTTGTGCTCTGTAGAAGTAAGATGAGTGAAAAAAATTGTTTCTAAAGTATGGATCTAGATATGTTTAATAGAATCCATCCTAGTTTGAAAACTAGGGCACTGATAGATGAAACAAGGCTTGATATGAGTATATTTGAAAAGAATAATGATAGATATGTTATACCTATGCATAGAAATAATGTTTGGACTAACAAATGGATGCAGGATCCTAGAAAAAAATTGTTTCAGGTCCGCTACCAGGATCCTAGTACGCAGTACAGAAAAGGCTGGGGATCATTTAACAAGAAGCAAGGATTAACCCTCTGTTACAGTTGTAGAAAACCATGAAATATTTCTAAGGAATGCCCTGGTAGAAGACCTCATTGTCTCTGTTGCAAAGCCATGGACCATGAAGTGTTGGATTTCACTAGAATGATCGCTAGGATTGAAGGAATGCATCTGAATCAGGAAAACCCTAAAGTCGATCCAGAGACTCAGATTATGATAGAACCCCAACAAGAATCAGAGAAGGTATTGATATAAGTGAAAGAGACCTCGAATGACCACCAACATTTCATCTTATCATAGATCTTTGAGGAGAAGAAATGCATCGAAGAAAGAATAGGGGACTTCGACATTGACTATGTCTTGGATGAATAAACACAAATGAATATTATGCCAGAAAGAACCTGGGAAGCTATAGGAAGGTCTGCTATGATCCTGTCCCTAGGAGGAATATGTTTATTCAAAGGAAAGCTAGTAAACCTATGTGGAAGGCCTGCCTGGATACCTATGACTGTCAATGGAGCTTCGACAGAAGAGGACTTTGAGATTATTAAATTTGTTGAAGACAGAGCCACGTTTACCATTCTAATAGGAAAACCTTGGATTGATAGAGATCAAGCTAGATGAAAGGAGGAAGAAGAAGTTTTGGAACAGAAGAAGAAAGAGTTAAAATACTTTATGAACAAAAGGATCATGCACTTGATTGAGGAACAGAAGAGAAGATCACAGATATTTAATACTAGAAACTTGGATGTCGAGGCTAAGAGAACACTAGAAAATTCCCAACAAATTGAATTATGCATCCCAGACAAGGAATAAGTATTACACAGGAACCCTAGGAAAAAATATCAGCAGTGTGAAGTAACTAAGACCAAAGAAGAAAAGACTCAGAATGATAAAATCATTACCAAGATGAAGCTCACGGGGAAGAAGGATAGGAAGCTAAGTAAGAAGAAGCCTAAGATAGAGAAGTTACAACAGGTTCCAGAGGGTACCTCACAGAAATAAAATTTTCATAATTGGAGCTTCGCCGAGATATCAGAAAAACAAAAGATGCCACTTCTCCATGACGAAGCAATATATCCATTGGGACTAATATATCCGTTCGTCTTCCACTCCGAATAGGAAGAAAAGAAATAAAGAGGTATCATCAAACCATTGGGCCACACCATAATGGATCGAATAGGATTTAATGGAGGGACATGACAATTGTGAGCCAACCATTATCAAGTTTCCTATTTATCCTGTCACGCCATGCATGAAGAACACTTTTTCCAAATCGAGAATTTGAGCTCGCAACCTTGATTAAGATTGTTCAGTGATCATTACGCCCTTGATTTCCATATTATTTTTGTGTCTACATTACATCATAAACTCGATATTATTAACCCCAAGCATGTATTTCTGAGGAGCTTAGCGCACTCGAAGAATCTGCAAAGGAAGTACTCATTGATCTCAGGACTGAGAAAGTCATGTCGAAAAGAATGATGTCTACAGGTGTGCAAGCATCATCGACAGGAGGAGTCCAATATTGTCTATCAACTACTCATCGAGAAGGAACTTCCAGAATCATGTCAGAGACAAGAACGAAGCATAGAGATGATTTGCGAATGCCAAGTTGATTCCGAGCATATTACCTGTGTATATACCTCCTCTGAGCGGTGCAGTGAACTGAAATAGTGTGCCCAGGGATTTTGAGTATGTTTTGATCACTGTGTACCTTCCAAAAGGGGTGCATGTAGTTCATGCTGACTAGGATAATCTTGTAATATTGAATTTTAGAAAATTCAACCTCGGCGACAGAAAGGATTACAGAATGCTCGCCCCACATAAGTACTTGACCAGAACCAAAGCAAATAATTCTAAGATTATCCCACAGTCATGGAACCAAAACCTTGCGCAGTCCACACTACTCAATGTGATGAAGATCCCGTACTTAGGCAGACACCAAGAAGTGAACACATGTGTTAAATTACTTATGTCGTGCTACCACGGAGGTTAATTATGGTTGAACCGTTGCATCACTGTGGATCCGAACTTGATCAATCGGATCACAAGGCTTAGTATGCAGAGCCTTGACCCATAGGATTTTTACCCCGGAAAGACCTTAGACTGAGCATTAGCATAGAGGATCAAAGAGACTTATGGATATGTAGAGAAGGGTATGCAAGGCTATAAGGTAGCCTCTATCCAGAGCAGCGCAGTATGCCTTGTATGTCAACTGATCACAGGCAATCTAGTTCGCAAGAACCGGCCCACCCAAGTGACTGGATTCATAGTCGACCTCGAAGGGAAGTTCATGGAGGGACTACAGATGAATTGGGCATAGTACCTTGTCAACCAGCTAGAGCTTGATTGTAGGGAGGCACAAGACCAAGGGTATGAGTTCCACTTTAGTTGGCTTCTCATACTAATCGAATTCATTGCATGGGAGATGTTGGAAGGTGAAACCTTCCCGGACATCAAGCCCTTTGAACCTTTGGCTGCGAAGTTCAGTACCCTATGGTACTTGAATGATATGAACAAGCAATGGCAGTCAAATGTCATCTTCCACACTTACTACAACCAGTTGAAAGTAGCCATCTAGTCTGAGCCTCGTATGACCCCGAATACCCTCCATAGGTTTTGGCCCCTAATGAAGTTCAACATTGACCGCCACTTCATTTATATAACAACACACACACATGGCCATAAATAGAAGTTGCAGTCCTATTACAAGCTTATGAAGGAATATTTAGAGGAAATCACCAAGGAGTGGTCGGTGGACCTCCGTATCCCAGCCAACCCTGTGGATTTGTTCGATGTAGATAGTCCGGAAGCTACACAGGATACACCCGGACCTAGTAACACAAAAAATCCTTGTTTGCACCCTTTTCCTTGACTTGGTGAGAAAATCAAGGGTGCTTACATGCCCAGTTAGGTCTTGCTGAGCATGACAGCTGTAGAGGAAAGAGTTAGAGAAAAGAAAACACGAATATAAACAAGAATTAAATAAATACAAACTAAAAACTAAAAGCATGGAAATATAGAGATAACAAGGACGAAAAGACCAATGTCACCAATGTTTTTTAGGCTGATCTATTGATGAAATCAAAGCACAATGAAGAAAGGGGACTATTAGTCCCTTCTTCCTCCAAAGGAAGGCTCTTGGACCCTCACAAGCTTGCTCTCCTTACAACAAGAAAAATGAAAATGGTGATGAAAGAACTCCTTTGCAAATCCACTCAATGGAGAGGTGGATTGCTCAATGAAATGGTGCTCATGTGTTATTGTCAAGGAGTGAGTCCTTAAAACAATCTAAACAGCATAACATTACATGAAATTCCTTGAGAAAATGAGGTTTCTTCATGGCTTTTTATAACATTGCATTGGGTGATTATGTAACTCCTTTGTAGTGTGAAGAGAGGCTCTTTAGGGCTTCATTAGGTCTTTGACCAACCTACCATGCGGATTCAGCTCAGATTTGAGGGTCAAATTGGCTTGGGAGCTGATCCATAAGTGGTTGGGAGGCCGACCAATTCAATAAATGCACCGTTTAGCAGGTGCACGGGTTTTTGCGCCAACAACCGCGCATCGTGCGCACATGCGCGCATGGTACGTTCTTGTTCCGCGCATGTGCACGCGCACCCAACTTATGTAAAGCGCTCTTCAATTTTTTGTTACTTTGTATAGCTTTTGACCTTTTTGGAATGCTGTGAAATTAATTCAGTGCCATGAATGACTTCATTACTGTTTGACGATGCTGAGTTCTTGTCGCCATGTGTGGATGAAATTTCAGTGATAACAGATGCCCCCTGATGGATGAGGTTAGGAGCATACGTATAGCCGAAATCCATCAATGTTTCTTCTAATGAGAATGTTTTTGTAAGGGAGAGCAATAGTGGGATCGTGTAGAGCGATCCGTTGGAGAAAAAAGGAACCGGTAGGACCCGACCTTCTGAGAGTTGTGCAAAAAAAAAATAAAAAAATGTGTACAAACGAGGCGGGCATGCCCCATGCTCGTGTTATGTAACTCTGAAAAAGGATGACTGAATTTGTTGGTGTAGACAATTGCAGCACCCTCGGGGGCGGTAATGATAAAGGCAGAAGACAATTCTGCAATGGAACGTACTCTGAATAATAGGCAATGATCGCGGTAAGAAGCCGCGATGATGATGCAGGCATTGATGGCCCTACCCAGTTCAGGGGTCTTTGGAAAATGATAAATAACTGCAATAGTCGCAAAGTAAGACCCACCATAACATGAGAAAGTGTTGGCGTCGAATGTGATGGGGGCCAACGACAGCAGGGTGCAATGATGTTTCACCCTGTGCCGTCCTAGATCTCTCATTAAATGGAGAATGAGAATCAAGATACTGTCGCCCTTCTGGAAAATTGTGTTGATGTCGACAAAAGGGGAACGCAACTCCCAGAAGCAAAGGGCTTTGTGGAATATACTGAGGTGAGGAAGTGGCAGAGGTACATTGGATGAAGTCAAGACGTGGGAAGACTCAAGACTGCCCTTGGTTGGAGGATGTATGAGATAAAAAGTGGTCGCAACCGTGTAACAAGGTCGAGTGTCAGAGGGACGACAAGACCGGTGATTAGTTGTGCCAGAGGTGGGACAAGGTGAACAAATTCAGAGGGTAGAGGGAAGTGACCTGTGGAGTACTCTGAATATATGGACGATGCCGACAAGGGTAGATGATAAGTAATGCTCCAAACAAGGGTGACATGGGTTGCGTGTGGACAAAAGGAAGCAAGTCGCCAACGGTGATGACAAAAGAAAATGTAATGACTGGAAATAAAGGCATTTGTACAATAAATAATGAATAATTGTGGGGAGAAATGTACAAATACAGAAACGGGTTCCCTAGTGTGAAATGCGTGCCCCAGGGAGGGCAGAATTTTCTTTGAAAACTGATGAAGGGTGGGGGGCCCATTGGTGAGTTTCTGTATGAGGTAGGTGAAATGAGGATAAGTTTGCAGATGGGCAAATAGATTGTGGATGAAATGGAGGGTTCATGATACTGCGGAGGTGCGGGTAAAAAAGAATAGAACCGTAAAGAGATGAGCTGTGAGTCCATGTGGGAAAGCTTAGAAAAATGAGGAGAAGGAGTATGTGGTTGATTCACGACATGATGAAAGACTATCGAGACTCCCATCCCTATGGGGTAAAGAACAACATGAGTGTCAAAAAGGGTCAAAAGGTGCTATGAATGGGACAACTCATGTGGGTAAGAATGCTATCGGGTAACAATACCGAAGATGCAAATGGAGGTGTGGGTACTGCAGAGCTGGGAATGAGGATCCTAAAGGCCAATATCAGTAGGTGTGACTGGAAACGTAAATGCAATACAGTGGGAGAGACTATATACCAGTGCTGAATATATACCTGAAGGGATGATGTCGATGAACGATGAGAAAGTACCTGCGCACATAACAACCAAATACCCAAAGTGAACAATATCTGAAGAGAATTAAAGATATTAGCATGTATTTGACAAATGTGACAATGCGCGTGCGTACCTGACCATGATATGAAGAAAAAGGCACCCCGGGGGCTCGGGATGAAAAGTGACCCAGGGACAGCTATGATGTAGGTGGTGGGATGCTGATCCCGTGGATGAAGACAGTTTGAAAAATGGACACCTTGGGCTCCCGGAATGGTGAGTGGAAGTTTGGCAAAAGGGCTATATATATTTTTGTTATGTAAACTTTCGGATGGCCGGATAGGCCTTGATATATATATATATATATATATATATGAGTATACATATTTTGAGATCCTGGTATCGTTTACATGTGTTTTTTGTTGATGATGATGTCTATTCTATCTATATGTTGTGACATGATTTATGAGATGTTTTATGTATGTGTAGCTTGATGTGATATATGCCAATCTAACACCATGTTAGCTATTTCATCTGTTGTTTGATTCAATTGTCTTGGAATATGTGTAAATGTAATGGAATCAAAATGTTGAGATAACAGTCTAACCTGCAGGTATTTGCGAAAGAGGTATGGATTGCGTACACGGTACACATTATTGAGCTGGAGAACGACGAGTTGAGAGTCGAGAAAAATTCTAAGGTGACGAATATGATGACGCTGGGCATCAGCCAGGAGGCCAATGACAGCAGTATATTTGGCTTGGTTGTTGGCTGTTGGACCCAAACATATGTCGTTTGAATGTAGTATTTCATGTGAGGGGGTGTATATAGCCCAAGCTGCCGAAGCGAGATTTTGTGTCCAACGGCTGGCGCCGTTGGCATAACCAATGTGGTAGGATGGTGGAGGAAGCATCTGTCAATAGCAAAAAGGATAGTTTAGATGAGAGGGTAGGAGAAAAAAGAAAAAAAAACTAAAAAAGAAACAATAACCTAAAGTAGAATTACTACTTTTAAGCATAACATTTCTTGAGGTATAACCCATTGACGGGTTCCTTGAGTGAGAGGCCTTCACGGGAGGACAAGATGTATGTGCCTTTGGTGAGGCAATGTTGGATAATGTAAGGGCCGTGCCAGAGTGATTCAAACTTGTCGTGGCCAAAGGTGTCATGAGTGATATCATAAGCCAGGACAAGGTCACCTTTGCAGAATGACCAAAGGTTGACATGGAAATCAAAGGTAGCTTTGGATCGTTTTTTAGCTGCCTCGTTGTTCTATAAGGAAGATCAACGATCTTTGTCCAAAGACTCCAAGTTCAGCAAGCGCTGCTCCATTGGAGCAGTGTCAGGTAATAGCTCAATTGCGGTGCGTAGGGTAGGAATTTTGCACTCGATGGGAAGAGTTGCCTCGACCCCATGGACTAAATGAAATGGCGTGAAACCTGTAGCGGTCTTTACTATCATTCAATAAGCCCATAGCGCAAAAAATAACATATGATGCCAATTGGTTTTATGTTTATTAACTGTGCGCTGTAACATGGTCTTGAGGACTTTGTTCACTGCCTCGACCTGTCTGTTTGACTGAGGGTAGTATGGTGAGGCGAACTCATGAGAGAAGCCTAACCGAGATGAAAGTTCGGTGAATATCTCATTCTCGAAGTGTTTCCCATGATCAGAAACGAGTTGGAGTGGTACTCCAAAACGGGATATGATGTGGTTAAAGAAAAAACACGCTGCAGTGTCAGCGGTGTTGTTGAAAGTGGGCATAGCTTCGGCCCATTTGGTGAAGTAGTCAACGGCGACAACAATGTATTTGTGACCATTGCTAGAGGGTGGATTGCAAGTCATAAAGTCGATGCCCCATTTACAAAAAGGGCCCGCAGTAATGATAGGGTGAAGAAGAGCGGGGGGAGCTCGGGATTTGTTGGCATAGAGCTGACATTGCTCACATCGTTTCACGGCATGAATGCAATCATGAAACAAGGTAGGCCAAAAGTAACCGGTTCGGATAATCGTTTGAGCCGTGGATATACCCGAAAGATGGCCCCCACATGCGCCACTGTGGCAGTCGTTTAAGACTCTGTCGACCTCATCAATAGTCAGGCACCGACGAAGAATGGTGTCGATGCCCCGCCGGTATAGGATGTCGTCGATGAGGAGGTAGCGGGGGGCCTGATGGCGAATACGCCGACGATCATCTCGTGATAGGTGGTTACCAAACTTTTGAGTTCGTAGGTAGACGAGAAGGTCTCCATACCATGGATCATCTAACGCGATGTAAAAGAGATGTTCATCAGGAAAGTCGATGTTGACGGGGGCACTAATGGTGTCAGAGGGAAGGGCCGTAACAATTTCGGCGAGAACGAGGGCCTTCTTACTCTTAGGTGTTGAAAACACGAGGTCGTACTCCTGAAGGATAACGATCCATCGAGCAAATTTTCTGTTAACTTGTTGACGACTGAGCAAATATTGCATAGGGTTGGAATCTGCGACGACCTTGGTGGTGCGAAGGAGAATGTAATGGCGCAGTTTCTGGACTGTGAGGACAACTGCAAGAGCAAGTTTCTCTTCATGTTTATAATTCAAGGGTGGTCCTGAGAGGTTCTTACTAATGTAGTAAATGACGTGTTCACGATTGTCATCTCCGAGATGGACGAGGACGCCAACTATTGATACAACTAATGCTGATACGTAGAGGATGTAATCGCGATTATAGTTAGGTGCACTAATTAAAGGTGCATTTGAAAGCACTGCTTTAAGATCATCAAATGAATGTTGGGCATAGTCGTCCCAGTGAAACGGGATGTCGTGACGTAGTAAGAAAAGGAAACCATGTGCGCGGATGGTGTAATCTGGGATGAAGCACCGAAGAAAGTTAGCTTTGCCCTGAAGACTCTAAAGTTGCCGTAAATTCTGAGGAGGTGGAATTTCGGTGATAGCTTTGACTTTGAGGGGGTCCACGGTAATACCGCTTTGGGAAACGATAAAACCAAGAAGGCGCCTTGCGATGACGCAGAACATGCATTTTAGAGGATTCAAGCGGACGTTGTACTGGCGACACCATTGGAAGATGATTCGTAAATCATTGAGGTGCTGGGTGCGGTTCTTAGATCGAGCTGTGAGATCGTCCAAGTAGGCGAGGATGATTTCGGCCAAATCGTGAAAGATGTATGTCATCGCCCGCTGGAAAGTTGAGCCGGCATTTTTTAAGCCGAAAGGCAAGACACGATATGAAAAGGTACCCCACGGGGTAATGAATGCGGTTTTATACTGATCGGCTGGGTGGATTTGGATTTGGTTATAGCCAGAGAATCCATCCATAAAGGAGAGAGCCTCATGGCCAGCACAGTCGTTGATAATTTGATCGATGAAAGGTGTTGGAAAGTTGTCTTTTGGACATGCGTTATTGATATCGTGAAAGTCTGTGCAAACGCGGATAATGCCCTATTTTTTTTCGATGGGTACAGGGTTAGAAACCCATAAAGTATAAGTGATGGGATAAATAAACCTGGCAGCGCGTAATTTGTCAATTTCGGCTTTGATAGCCGCCGCTTTGGATGGGTGTAGTGGTCGCTGTTTTTGGCGGACTGGTGTGATGTCGGGCCAGGTGTTGATGCGATGTTCGACAATAGAGGGATCGAGGCCAGGCATTTCTGTGTATGACCAGGCAAAAATATCCCTGTATTCCTGGAAGAGGGCTTTATATGCGGCGATTTCCTGAAGAGTGCAAGCAGCTCCAATGATTATTTCTTCGACGATGTCGTTTTTAATGGAAATGTCTATTTTGATGGTGGGGGAAATGTTGGCCATGTTGCCTTCTTCAAATGCATCAGGGGTAGGAATGGGATTATTGAACCAATCGATAGCCCCGGATGGGATAAAATCTTTTGTTTCGATTGCGTAAATGGGGTTTTGATTAGGAGGCATGAGGGCTTCCTATGGAGAGAAGAGTGCGTGGTGATGTAGTGCATCCTAGGGTGAGTCTGGGTGGTTTATCTCTTCGATTATTTCCTCATCATACTGGAAATGTCGGGAATACAAGGGGTCGTGAGGAGTGATCTCAGTGCTCGTGTGATTTCCCCCTGCTGGAGAAGAAAGGGGAGTGTTGCAAGCAAATGGTGAGGGTTCACTCGACATGAACCATATATTGAAGTACTGAGGAGTACCTGTGGTGATTGGGTGAAAAGTCTCCATAGGGGAATGAGCAGGAGAGTTTGGGGGGTTGCGGGGTAAATCCTCAGAGATGTCATTTAAGCACCATGGAGGCATTGGGAGTGCCTTGTGCTCGGGAGAAGTGACATGAAGATCCTCAAGGGATGGGGTAATGTCAAGTACTGCCTCTGCAGGTTAGTGAATCATGGCCAATTGACATCGCCTGTATGTAAGGATCATAGGACACTGGTATGTAAAATGAGCTAGTGAATCACAGAGAGAGCAAGGACATCTCATACGTTCATTGACTGAAGTAGTGACATAGCGAATTTTAGTGATGTTGGACGAGGACGTAGCAGGGCGTGGGTTGTTCTGGAAGTTCTGGCGTACGGCCGCTAATGTATGCCGAAAGCACGACAGTGCTGGGCAATGATGGGTATAGTGGCCATACTCGGAACATATAGCACAAGCGTATTTGGTCCTCAAACCTTTACTGCTGGAAGGGTTGGTGGCAGTAGTGACGGGTGTTGTGGGAGTTTGATTGGGGGGAATCAAATTCCATAATTCAGGTAGAGATGGACAATTGTTAGTTTGGTGGCCCTCTTTCTCACATAGTGCGCAAGGTGGTGGGATGCATGGAGGAAGTGGGGCAGTGGGCTCCTTCTTCTTCCTTCTGCCCCCAGCTATAGCAGGGGGGGTAGTGAGTATTGGGGTAGTGGGAGTAAGGACGAGAATCGACATGGGAAGTCCTTCTTGTGGGGGAAGGGATGGTCGAGGGACCATCTTTGGTGGGTGTAAATACCAAACTGGGATGGCTAACACCATATTAGGTAGTGTGAGCGTTGTGGCTACCTGAAAAGCTTCAATACCTGGGGGAGGGTAAAAGAAGGGAATTTGAGTGAGGGGTTGGGGGAGTGTTTCAAAAACGGGATTATTCCCTTGAGGGGATGTGGATTCGTGGACTGTTGAGGTCGACAAGTGCACAGGAGGCTCCGACAGGAGTGGGTCTGCAACTATTGAGACGTCAAGAATGACTGAAACCTCCTGAGGAGGAAGAGCATCCTCCGTGTGAGTCCCGTTGGATGAGACGACGCATACATGATTAGGGGGGAGGAGTGGTGGTGGTCCATGGTACGTCCCTAACAAGGATGGATCTTTGAAAATCCCAGGGCCCATCTCGACGAGTGGATATGTGTCTCGGTTGGTGTGGATGAGAGGAAGAATGTTATCGATGTTGGCAGATGGGTTAGGCTCATAATGTGAGACTTGGTCGATGGTCACGATCTTCCCATTGTGGGGGAACATCATTGTCCGAAAGACAGAAGAGGCCACTGCCTTCATAGTGTACATGTAGCTATGCCCGAACATGATATTATAATCGAGTGGGGCATCGATAACTTCGATGTCAATGAGAATAGTCTTGCCCCCGAGTTCAACGGGGACATTTTGGAAGAGCCCTTCCAGAGAAGATGGTCATCCGTCATAAGCTCGTAATGTGATGGTAGAGGGTATGAGTTCCAGGGAACCAAGTTTCTGCCATATTGTTTTGGACATGATGCATGTAGATGCACCTTCATCGATGATACATCGATGAACTGTGATGTTCTGTATTTTCACTGGTATTTGAAAAGCGATCAAGGCGGGAAGACGAGGTTCTCCGCTATCGATATCAAAGGTGATGAGTTGAGTATCAGCAAGGTCGACTGCCCCCAAGGCGGAAAGTAAAGATTTTCGTTGTGTAGGACAAGTCTGGAGGACTTCCAAGACTGACATGGCAGCCAGGGATTGTGCTAAGTCGTCTACCAAGCTATAGTTATGAGCTGCCCTAGCCTGCGGGTTGTGAACATTCCTGCATAAAGGGATGCGAGGAATGCGAAGTGGTGGTTCGGTGGACGGGCGAGGGATCACCAACGGGGGTCCTGTTGGTGTAGGGTTTGTCTCTGGAGAGATGGGAGAAGGCTCAACGGGTGTATGATACTGACGATTACGCATTTGCAGAAGGATTTCTTCCTCACTGGTGAGGAGAATTGTACGCTCTGCTGGATTGTTAGGGTTGTGATATTGTCCCACCTGCGGTGGGGGATGCTGTGCATCCTGTTGGGTGTTTATCACCCCTTGATGTGGGATGGGATTTTGTAGCACGACGGGAGGGGGTTGTTGCACGTATTGTTGTGGTGCCTGTTGAGGGGCAGTTTGTGCAGGGGTATGGGGAAGACTACCTGAGTCTTTCAACCATTTGAAATCAACGATCTGGGGGCAATGGTGAGTGTAATGACTGAACTCGCCACAAAGAGCACAAGGGAAGATGGTTTTAACATTATGTCGCCCTTGGCGTTTGTTTTTATTGCCCCCTTGGGGGTTTTGGTTCCCTTGGGTCTGGTTTCCCCCCGTGGGTTGGTGTTGTGGGGGTTGATTCCCATCTTGACCAGGGTTGTTGTTATTCCTGTTCCTTCTTTTCTTCTTGGCATTGTTTTATGGATGAGTTGGATTGGCGGTGTTCAACTGTTCAAAATTTTGGTATTGTTGAGCAACAGAAGGTTGAACAAAATTTACCTCCGCATGCGGATGCGGGGGATCCATGGGTTGTGGAGGACCAGGAAATGGGAAGTATGGATTTTGTGGTGGTACTGATCCATAAGGTACATAGGAAGGCGCAGTGATTTCACTAGTACTATAATTTGATGTTGAGGGAGTACCACTGTTTGTGGGAATAGGTGGATGTATCGGAGGTGCCGGTGGTGGTCCACTGATGGGTGGAGATATAGCAACAGGATATGGTTGTTGATAAGGGGGTGGGGGGTAATAAGTAGTGCCCCCATATGCTGGTGGGTATTGAAGTGTTCCATACATCGGTGGTGGTTGGGGGTGTGGACCGTGGTGCGTGGTGGCACCTATTAGTCCATCTGCTGAGTGAGACATCCCAGGTTTGTCTTGGCCAAATGGCACGGGTTTTGGAAGATCAGGAAGTACCATGTATAAGTACCTCGACTGTGCATAAATGAGGTCATACTGTTGGGCCTTACTAATGGCTTCCTCTTCAGATTGAGGGAAGGTGGAAGCGACATCCTTTCCAAGGAGAGAGACAAGTGATCTAAGAAACCAGTCAAGGCACTGTTGCTTGGTGGTTTCTGCCTTACACAAACTATGTCGCCGACGCCACTCATGAATGTGGTCAGTGATGTGGGTGGCTGAGGTATGTTTGAAGTTAGACAGTAGTTCTAGACCATTGTCATGGCGGATGGGTAATTGGAAGAAAGTCAAGAATGCTTTGGCCAGTGACTCAAAGGTCGCATGGGACG
This sequence comes from Picea engelmannii, assembly GCA_009831015.1. Taxonomy (NCBI): domain Eukaryota; kingdom Viridiplantae; phylum Streptophyta; class Pinopsida; order Pinales; family Pinaceae; genus Picea; species Picea engelmannii. Next base: position 1,509,200 of record ML777701.1, on the reverse strand, counting down.
CTGATTTTTCTTCGACATACCATTTGGCTGATGGGCCAGTAAGTGTGCGTTGAAATAATCACAGTCTGATGGAATCATCCATAATTCTATTAGAGGAGCACCATAGATGAAAGGTCATGACATGGTTGGCAGGGTCATCCCCTGCTTTTCCTTCAAAATTGGGTATGTATGAAGGAAGTTTTGTCGGCATTACAGACCATGTGGCATCATGCAATATAGGATCATTGGTGAGTTTGGTGAGATCCGGTATGTTGAGAGAGGCCAAATATGGCATATGTAGTGGGGTGGGAGGGTTAGCTCCAGCCATAGTGTGTTGTGAACCTAACCCTTGATGGGGACTAGGTGGGTTGGTTCTCCCTCCTTGAGAGGAAGTGGGTGCCCCGCTTCCGTGTAACGGAGAGCGAGTGAATGGATGACTTTGGGAAGTTGAGCCAAGTAATGTAGAACCAAGCAAAGCTGATCCTAAGATAGTAGCACGCACAGGAGTGTGTGAAGGAGGTACCGATGAGAGGGTACGACCAAATAATCCCCCTAAGATAGGAGGGAGGTTTAGCAAGCGTCGTGAACGATGGGGGTTCTGTGGTTCCCCTATGATGTCAGACTAGATGCGTGAATGTGTGCAACAAGTGGTGAGAGAAATATAGAAACCTACAAAGCCTTTGCGTTGAATGTTTACACAATATATATATCCAAATCAAACTACAATTAGATGTGCATCATACATAACATGAGAAAGAAGCATATATATGGGTAAGTGGGTTTTGTCCGCGTGGGGGAATCAAAAAGAAAGTAAATGCTCGTGTCCTAGAATACGTAACGTCCTACCTCTCAAATAGCTCTGGACCTTCCAATAGTTCTCAATAGTGGGGTCTGAAGTCACCGGAAGAGAAACTAGTGAAGGATGAAATGATTGGTTATAATGAGGGGTAGAGGGGGCATATCTCGAAAGAACTGGTGATATTTCCCAATAGCCACACAAAATCCAATCAAGGTGCAATTGCAGCCCACAATTACCACCTGGGTAGATGTCCTGAAGTTGGTTACTGGGTACCTCGGTCAAAGTGCGACATTTAGATTTTCGGCCTAAGAAATGGGTGTTTGCACCCAATTCGTCACTAGGTGAGCAAATTAAGAGTGCTTACATGCCCAGTTGGGCTCTGCTAGGCATGACAGTTGTAAGGTAAAAGGTTAGAAAGAAAAACAACAAAGCTATTAACAAGAATTAAACTAAAACTAAT
>ML777701.1:1436310-1457693 GCA_009831015.1 Picea engelmannii | reverse complement strand
TTTTCATTGATCTATTAATTTTATTTCACAGGTCATTAAATGTGATCTGTAATTTGAATTATTACTCAGTTAACCATAATTAATTTCTTTTAATTAATTTTACTTTATAATCTTTAAGCATGTATCCAATTAGGTTCGTTACAAAATCTGTGAAGCTCTGTTATACTAGCGAAGTGGTTATGGATTGATAAGTGTTATATTAAGAGTTATAATCACAGATCTGTGTCCCAGTTAAGGTTGTAGACACTTGATCCCTTCAAACACCCCTATCTCTACCTCGGGTGAGACTTCATCTACTTCTAAGGTGTTTCCAAAAGGGACAGTAGTTATGGTTTTGTTGGTGCATTGTTGTAGCGTTGAACCCCGTGTCTACCCATGTACCAATAGGTGGACGTAGCCCCACACTTGGGTGAACCATGTATATCATATGTTGATGGGTTTCTTTGTGTTATGATGTTTATGCTCTAGATCTTCTTAGTGCATTTATTTTTATGTATGATAGATAGATCTATGAATTCTTAGTGCTTTATTTATATTGAATGTGCTAGATATAACTTATGATGCTAAGTGCGATGTATATGATGTCATTATTACTGCGTCAATCTGTACTTAGGGTTTGATCTGTGATGTGAGAAAGACTAATAGGTTGATGCATGTTGTTCATAAGTACTTTTTAGAAGTGTTATGATAACAAATATGTGTCCCAGCTTAGTTACAAACACCTGAGTGATATAACCCCCCTGCCTCTACCTCGGCTGAGACTGCACCTGATTCATAGGTGTTGTCGAAAGGGCTGATAGTTAGGGTTTTTTTGGTGCGTTGTTGAAGCGTTAAACCCTGGGTCTGCCCCTGTTCCAACAAATGGTTATGTTGGCCCTTGGTTATGTATTAAGGAAGAAAGCAAAGATTGAGTAATAAGAAAAATGAAGTACGAACTGCGTGGAAGGCACATAAACTGAGGAAGGGTCGAAGTGGATAAAGAAGTAGAAAAGAATGAGTGAAGTAAGGAAAAAGAATTCGTTGAAAGAGAATATCGAGGAAGATAAAGAATCAAATAATATGGAATGTGGACAAATCAGCAAGAGAAAGAAGACACCAACGGATACTTTGGAGCATCTCATAGAAAAGAAGGAAGGATAGGATAGCGAAGCCCTAAAAACGTGGGTCATGTGGACCTAGGGTTTTGGATCTAGGGTTTTGACACCTATACTTCGGTCTACGGTTGTCTGAGAATCATGTAATGTATAAGTAAAGGTCTAGAAGACTTGGGAGGGTTCGTTCGTTGTTCATATGATGTTCATTGTTGTTGGTCATAGTATTGTTGATTTTTGTTGTTGAGAGAAATATTGAGTCTGTATTCTGGATCTTTAGCTAGGTGTGAAGATCAACCCAGCAGCTGGGTGAGTAGGGAGAGAAGAGAAAGAGATAAAGAGAGAGAGATCTACAACTAAGTGCACAAATAGAACTGTATGTTTTCATATAATATATCAAGAAACACAGTTCTGTGGACGTAGCCCTAGGGAGAGGGTGAACCATGTATATCTTGTTGTTCTTTGTGGTTGATGTTGTGTTATTTTCTATCTATTATACTATGATTGCATGATTGTTAAATCAGAGATATAAATTCGTGAAGCTAAGTGTAATATTGCTAAAATATATCTAGGTTATAATACGTTCTTGTTTTGAATCCACTTTGCATTTCCTCTGGTTTTAGATGCCTATGTCCTACAACCCCCTTATTGCTACTTTGGGTGAGACTGCATCTTCTTCACAGGTGTTTTTGAAAGGGATAGTAGTTAGGGCTTGTTGGTGCACTGTTAGAGTTGAACCCTGGGTATGCCCATGTCCCTGCGATTGAGAAGCAGATTAATAATTGCGATGATCTGGATAATGTGAAGCATATCCCGTCACTGTTAACTGATTATATCCCACCTTTGGCTGGTTTAGTTAACCATGATAGCATCCCATGGGACTTTGAATACACATTGATCACCACGTACATTCTAAAGGGAATACACATATTTGGAACCCAGTTGGGATAGATCACATCACTGAAGAACAATTATTTCAACCTTGGAGATAGAAATAACCATGCCATGCTCGTGCCCCATAGATATTTGATGAAGACCACTAGGAAGAAGCCTCAAATAGTCTCCCAGCCATGGATTAAGGAGCTGACAAAATCCATGATACTAAATGTAATGAATATTCCTCATTTTGACCAACATCAAGAGGTTAACGCTTGTGTTAAACTCCTCTTTTCATGCTATCATGGTGGATACTTGTGGCTCGACAGGTGGATTACTATGGATCCGACGTTGATTCACTTGATCATAGGATTGAGAATGCAGGGACCCAATCCTTAGTATTTCTACCTAGGGAAAACCTCATATCGCTCCCTCGAATAGTGCATCAAGGAGGCATACGACAAAGTTGAGAAGGGAAAGTGAGGATACAAGGTAGCCTCTATCCAGGATGGCGCAGTGCACCTCACTTGCCAACTCATAGTTGGCAAGCATGTAAGAAAGAATCACCCCACACAGGTCACTGGGTTCATGATGGACCTCGCAGGAAAATGAGTGGAGGGGATGCATATGAATTGGGCAAGTTACCTCATCAATGAGTATGAGAAAGATTGTCACGAAGTGCAAGATCAAGGATACGAGTTCTAATTTAGCTGGCTGCTTGTGTTGATTGAATTTGTCACTTGGAAAATTCCAAAAGGAGCCACCTTCTCGGATATTGGATCGTCAGAGCCGTTGGCTACGAGGTTCTCAAACTTATGGTATATGAATTACATGTCAAAGAAATGGCAGTCGAACGTAGTGTTCCATGCCTACTATCAGCAATTGAAGGTTTCCATTAAGTTGTTCCCTTGCATGACACTGTGCACCTTGCACCGATACATACCACTAGCTAAGTTTCAAGTAGATCCTCATTTTATTTATATCACTACATGCAGAGATGAGAGAAAGGAAGAGTTGCAGTCCTATTACAAGCTAAAAGGCGAAGACATGGAGTAGATCATGAAGGAGTGGCCTGAGGAGTTCCTTGTATAGGTTGATGATGTAGAACTCTCTGACCTTGACATCATAGGAAGCCCCTTGGTCACCCAGTTCGAGAATGCATGTGTTGGGCTCTAAATATGTCCTAAAATCAACCTCTATGCATTAGCCAAAGGTAGGCACTAGCACAAGCATTTTACTTGTTGCCTACGTAGGTTCTTACCTTTTGTTTTCAATACCCAACCTCTAGAGATGCAAAACCTATAAAGGAACAACAATTGTAAAGGGAACGAAAGTTGTTCCTTCCAAATGAATAGCAACTACCCTCAAAGGAACAACATTTGTGTGAAAGGAATGACAATTGTTCCTTTCAAATGAACAACAACTACACTCAAAGGAACAACAGTCATGCGAAAGGAACGACAATTATTCCTTTCAAATGAAAAATAACTACACTCAAAGGAACAACAGTGGCGCGAAAGGAACGGTAGTTGTTCCTTTCAAATGAAAAGAAACTACACTCAAAGGAACAACATTCGCTACATTGGGTTGAACTAATGTTGAATTAATTGCATTTTAGTATTTTCCCAACTATTCAATTGTCAACCCAACAAAGTCTTTTATTTCAAATTTACCGTGCACATTATATGCAAGCAACAAAATCCAACTAACACTATTATCTATTTAATAAAATAAAACACAACTTAAAATCAATCAAATCCAATCTTGCTTGAAAATACACTCAGCTGAAATAAAACAACTACCACACTCTTACATAAATTAATGGAGTATTAACAAAATGAAGTAACAACAACATGAACTGAATCTTACTGTAAGAGTAATCTAATAAACAACACACAACTGTAAGTAGTGATCAACTAATCATAAACCAAGATAAATTAAAACAATGAAAAGAAAAATACAAGTAAATGAATAAGACCAACACATACCAGATTGAGGGGGCCCTGCCTCACCTAGCATGCGTGGCCAAAAGACTTACAAGATCAAGAGAAAGTTGCACATAGTTGCAGATCCATAAGCTCCTTTGTATTATTGAAGAAAACTCAGAAATTACATAAGTTCAACTCTTTCTTACAAACAAATTCTATATAATTTCATGACTGCCCCTCTCCTAATTGAAGAGGTCTTATTCATACAAATCAAATCCCCAAATCCCTGGGTTGCTCAAACAAATTGCTAAGTTTAGATAACCATCTGTAACTGTAAATCTGGAAAATACCCTTTTAAAGAACCAATGATTTCTCTCAAACCGTAGCTCCAATTGGAAGCCAACCCACTTTGAACTCAATTGGGCCCATTCTGAACAAAACCCATGTCCCAGATTTTCAATATTCATCCTCATCTGCTCAAAATATTCCACGCAAATTTGTCTCTCCTTATCTGCCACGTTTTTCACTAAAAATGGTTAACCACGAGTTGGAACTCACATGTGTCATTTGGAGGTTGGAACCTTGACTGTTGAAACTATTGATACATAAAATCACTCGGCAAACCATCATCAGAAAAATCATGCATAATAGTCTTTAATTCATTAAAAATGAAGGAAGAATAATCATTATTAACCACTAAAGCATAAAAGGAATTATATGTCATTTTATGAGCAGTTGTAGAAAATGTATGGCAAATGGAATGATAAATGAATGATAATAGGAGGAACAAGGGATGGGATGGATGTCTATAGATGATGAAGATATGGACAAATATGTGACCCAACATCTGCCCCACACTGAAAATGTTGCATGTCCTCATGCAACTCAATACATTGCATTAACCAAGTTGTTAAGGACTCATTTGAATGTTGTGGATACAATGAATTTTCATGCAAATCACAACTCATATGAAGAAGGTATTTTGATAGTTTTATATGTCACAATTTAATGCACATTCTTGCCAAAAAATCATAACAATCAAATACACAAATCCCAAGATATCCTCTTGTTGAAACTCCTTGTAATTGAAACTCTCCTGAAACAGTTCTGACAACACCACATTTTTTTTCAAAGTACAAAGTGAATTTTGTAGGCATATTAATCCCATGCTTCATCATACCAAAAATCATGACAACCCAGTTCATCATTTGGAAGATATGCCCAAATCAATTTCTGCACTTTTTGTAGAAAATAACATGTATGAGAAAAATAAATATGAATGGAAAATGAGAGAACAAACCATCATGCATAGTAACCACCCTGAACTGATTGTATAGCATGTCCTCATGCTACATTATGAAATGAAAATTAAACACAATCGTAAAAGAGATCCTTTGCAGAAAATGCATAAGAAGACAATCATCTCTAAGTACCCCTTGCTTATGTATACAACGCAATCACCATCAAATTCCCTCAATAAGTTTTTGTTGGACTTCAAGGCAACATTTTTAGTGGGAAAACAATCTGCAAACCTTGAATCTGGTCATGAGCTTGCTGCAAAATGATTAGTACAAGATATATTTACTGCTAGTTGTAAATACCTTATCAATGCTTGAATACCAATCCTCCAATCTTGGAAATCCATCAAATGTTATCTCAGAATGTGATTGAGCTGGCCATGTCATGATTTTACCATCAAATGCTTAACCCTATGTATTTGAAAATCCCCATACCATATGGTATAGCCTCCAATAATCTCAGTTTCACTTATGGGGATTGCAGCCCACCCTATAATCATGGGATTCTAGATCTCAAAACAACTTGCTTTGTTTGTAGGTTACCTCACAGGTTTTCATCATTGATAAAAAGACTTATTTTCGATGAAAATTCATAACATTAAGACTGTATGGAACAAATTTTTTACCATCATTATGAAGTGCTCAGAATTTGTGAATCAATCAGTGTATCATGGACCAAGAAAATGAACCACATACCTATGTATTTCTACCCATGTGTTTAAAAGAAAATGGCTTCTACAATAGTTTATTTTACTGTAGGTTCTTATGGACAGTCAACTTCCTTCTTCAAATATATTCTTGGGTATGCATAGTAGCCGGTCCATTCTTCATGTAATGGAGATAACGCATAAAAACAAAATGTGGCCAACCAATGACAAAATCTGGAAATTCCAATAAGTTTGCCCAACACCCAGGTAAATTTGTTGCCACATGTACCAATGGTGACCCAATTTTCTACCATATATTCGGTGTTAGACTGTAGTAGCATGCCAAAATCTGAGTACGCAATGGAGATGTGAATTTTCCTTTGATATACCTTCACTTTCTAAGATTTCAACAATAAAATTATGATGTTGAGAATAGATGGTTGAATATGAAACCATGGGCGAAAACTAATGATTGTTGTTGCATGCCAAAGATAATGACTCAAAGTGATTTTTTTCTTTTTTGTATGGTAGCATAGGATTCTTCTGTTGCTTACAATAACTATGGGAAAGGTGCCTCTGAAACAAGCCACTACAAAATTTCCTTTTTAAATTTTGGGTGGAGACATTGTTTCAATTTCCTTTTAATAACAACTTCCTTCCATTAGAATTTGTGTAGACAACTACACATGTGTTTTCATGATGGAAATAGAGGCTGCCACAAAATCATCATACTACCACCCAAGAGAACCATTATCATTCTCCCATGGTAAATCTTATGAGCACATAACCCTCTTTTAAACAATGATGTATATCGACAAGTGAGAAAAACAAACACAATGTTCATATGGGAGGGCTAGGCATTAATGAAAGGGTTAACATCGTAATCAGTCTTGGGACATCCATTAGACCACCAAGACTCATGAACCATCGGAGGGATGTTCCTTTTAGAGTAAGGGGAAAAACATTCAACTTTTGATCATTAGTAAAATAACCATAACCTCTACAAAGTACTTCAAATTGAAATAAGAATGCATCAGGGTCTTCATTTTCCAAACCGTGAAAATTTGGTAGATTGGATGGGGGTATGATTTTCATTTGTACCACTCCTTCAGGATCTCTGATGGGGAATTCAAAGGTAACAACTTATGTCTCCTTCTTACCTATCATTTTTTTGTTGGATTCTTCATGTGCTATCTCAAGGCTCCTTCTTCAAATGTTCCTGTCAACTTGTGAGTAGGATGGGTGGTGCTTACATCACCACTAAGAGAAATGATAAGATTAGGATAAAAAAATAAGAACTAAATGCAAAGAAAGAAACAATCAAGAAACCTACATGCCTTGACCCTTCACCTCGGAGTCAAGAACATGCAATTAAAAAAACAATGTCAATTGGACTTCTGTGCCCTTGATAACTTCCCCGACAACGGACCCAAAATGTTGGGCTCTAAATATGTCCTAAAATAAACCTCTATGCATTAGCCAAAGGTAGGAACTGGCACAATCATTTTACTTCTTTCCTACATATGTTCTTACATTCTGTTTTCAATACCCAACCTCCAGAGATGCAACACCTATAAAGGAACGACAATTGTAAAGGGAACGACAATTGTTGCTTTCAAATGAATAGCAACTACCCTCAAAGGAACAACATTCGCGTGAAAGGAATGACAGTTGTTCATTTCAAATGAACAACAACTACACTCAAAGGAACAACAGTCATGCGAAAGGAACGACAACTATTCCTTTCAAATGAACATCAACTACACTTAAAGGAACAACAATCACGCGAAATGAACGATAGATATTCCTTTCAAATGAAAAGAAAATGCACTCAAAGGAACAACAATCGCTACATTGGGATGAACTAATGTTGAATTAATTGCATTGTAGTATTTGCCCAACTATTCAATTGTCAACCCGAGGAAGTCTTTTATTTCAAAGTTACCATGCACAATATATCCAAACAACAAATTCCGACTAAAACTATTATCTATTTAATAAAATAAAACACATAACTTAAAATCAATCAAATATGATCTTGCTTGAAAATACACTCAGCTGAAATAAAACAACTACCACACTCTTACATAAATTAACGGAGTATTAACAAAATGAAGTAACAACAACATGAACTAAATCTTAGTGTAAGAGCAATCTAATAAACAACACACAACTATAAGCAGTGATCAACTAATCATAAACCAAGATAAATTAAAACAATGAAAAGAAAAATAAAAGTAAATGAATAAGACCAACACATACTAGATTGAGGGGGCCCTGCCTCACCTAGCATGCGTGGCCAAAAGACTTACAAGATCAAGAGAAAGTTGCACATAATTGCAGATCCATAAGCTCCTTTGTATTATTGAAGAAAACTCAGAAATTATATAAGTTCAACTCTTTCTTACAAACAAATTCTATATAATTTCATGACTACCCCTCTCCTAATTGAAGAGGACTTATTTATACAAATCAAATCCCCAAATCCCTGGGTTGCTCAAACAAATTGCTATGTTTAGAGAACCGTCTGCAACTGTAAATCTGGAAAATACCCGTTTAAAGAACCAACGATTTCTCTCAAACCGTAGCTCCAATTGGAAAGTGACTCGCATTAAACTCAATTGGGCCCATTCTGAATAAAACCCATGTCTCATATTTTAGAGATTCATCCGCATCTTCTCACAATATTCCACACAAATTCATCTCTCCTTATCTACCACGTTTTTCACTGAAAATGGTTAACCATGAGTTGGAACTCACATGTGTCATTTGGAGGTTGGAACCTTGACTGCTGCAAATATTGATACATAAAATCACTCTTCAAACCATCATAAAAAAAAACATTCATAATAGTCTTTAATTCATTAAAAATGAAGGAAGAATAATCATTATTAACCACTAAATCATAAAAGGAATTATATGTCATTTTATGAGCAGTTGTAGCAAATGTATGGCAAATGGAATGATAAATGAACAATAATAGGGCGAATAAGGGATGGGATGGATGTCTATAGATAATGAAAATATGGACAAATATGTGACCCAACAACAAGATAGTGAAGTGCGAAGAAGAAAAAGAAAAAGGAGGAAGTTCAAAACATAGAGACTGATGAGGAGGACAATGCCTCGGAAGAAAGTGGACCTGGTTCACCTGCAGGAGGAGGAGGAGATGAAGTAAATCAAGACGTAGGAGGTGAAGAAGGAGAAAATAAAGGAGAAGGTGCAACTACACTGTCGAAGGATCTCCCTACCGATACAAAAACACTGAAGAAGAGGAAGGTTTCATCGCAGAAACCCTCAGCAAGAAAGAAGACCCGTGCCAGTAAGCCCCATCTAGAGGCCATGCTCATAGAGGATGACATCATCTTGGTCCATGGAGTGATGGAGGATGCGTTTAAATATCTCTTGCAGAGATATGGAGCAAAGAAGGAAGAGTTGTATGTAAAGGTCGAGAAGGAGCTAAAGAATATACAATGAGCTATTCAAGTTATCCACACAGTACCTACTACACATTCCTCATCGAGGATAGTAGAATTGGGGGATGAGCTTACCCAATTGAGAAGATTATCATATGAAATAGAGGCTTGGCTTCAAAATGTTCAAAAAGAAAAGGAAAAGGCTATAGAATCCCTGAAGAAAGAGAAAGAGGAAATCTTAAAGAAACTACGAGTTGCACAGTACTGTGTAACCTCTTACAAAAATGATAAAGATGAGTTTTGGGTGATGCTCAAGGAGGAAAAAGAGAATATACAAAGAGAAAAGGAATAGTTTCTCGTAGAGAAGACTATGTTCAAAGAAGCGGTGAGCAAAGAACTTCTCTCTGTGTCAGGCTTCGCAGAGGAGGAACATGAGGTAGTCGAGGTTCAAGTGATGAAGCTCGCTAAGGCCATCCAACAACTTCAAGAAAGGATAACGGAGTTGGAGATCCAAGTAGTACCAAGCACTCTGCAGGAGCTGCGCGACCAGAGAGAGGAAGCCGCCAAGAACATATTTGGAAGGATCAAGACCCTCGCCTCAGAATGAAAAAAATTGAGTGATAGGAGTGCACATACTTGTGAATTCCTCACAGAAGAACCAGAGTTGAGGAAACTAGAAGCACCCCTACAAGAGACGCAACAACAGGCATTGTCATACAAGTGCAGATGAAGTTACTCACTGTAGTCGAGAGAATGAAGATATCACAGGAACAACGCATGGTCCAACAGCAGATTACTGCCATACAGGGTAGAGTAATGGAAGTCACACAGAGGCTACAACTGGTGCAGGATGAAGCCTGCATGGTGTTTGAAGAGATCGAAGGACAAGGTTCGAAACCAAACCAAGTGGTTGCGAAAGTGGAACAATGCCTGTAAGGTCTTGTTACAGAGAAAATGATCCAAGAACTCACTGAGCAAGAGGCTCAGGTGAAGCATCAAGTTGAGGCAGCTCGAGTGAATCTTGAGGCCTTCAAAGAAATGTTTCCCAGATCTGAGTGACCTAGGATGAGTCAGAGGTGAGTGTTGAGGGCATGTTGGCCCTCGACTAAGTTTTGAGAAAACACTGGTCAAGTTTGACCACTTTTTGGACTTCGACAGGCTGGTCAAAGATGGAGCGCCCAGGAGGAGTTGAGATCGCGGGATCTCACTTGATTTGTGGTCCTAGAAAGGGGTTCATTAGGGTTTTGTAATGGGTTATGGGATTTCAGCCCATGGTTTTACTCATGATTAGGAATTTTTGTAAGAAAGTGTAAAAGTATAAATAAGTAAGAATGTAATGTAGAAAATTAGTGAAGAGTCGATAGATTGCAAGGCTAAGTGAAAGTATTTTTGAGTTGCTTAGTGCAACAGAATGCATATGTAAGGCTTTGTTCTTAGTAGATGAGTTGGATCTGCACCTTGACTGATTTTGGGAAGGTGGATCTAGTGCTTAGTGCACAGATCACCAATCTGGTGTGAATCTTGGCTCTATGGCTTAGTTCACAAGAGTGGATGAATGTAAGAGATTTAATCCTAATAAATAAGAAGAAGCAGTTGGTAAACGTAGCCCCACACTGGGGTGAACCACGTATATCATGTGCTTTGGCTTTCTTTGTGTTATGATGTTTATGCTCTAGATCTGGTTAGTGAATTGATTGTTATGTATGATGGATAGATATATGAATTCTTAGTGCTTTATTTATATTGAATGTGCTATATCTAACTTATGATGCTAAGTGAGATGTATATGTTGTCATTATTACTGTGTTGATGTGTACTTGGGGTTTGATATGCAATGTGATTAACACTAATAGGTTGATTCTTGTTGTTCCTAAGAATTCTGTAGAAGTGTTATAATCACATATATGTGTCCCAGAAGGAAAGGGAGAGAAAGAGAGAGAAGAAAGAAGATTTGCTAGCTAAGAGAGAAGACAAGAACTGTAGGCTTTATCCTAATAAATCATAAGCACAGTTCTGTGGATGTATCCCTAGAGAGAGGGTGAACCACATACATATTGTGTTGTGTGTTTGATTGATGCTTTGATCTCTGTCACTATTATATTTTTATTTGAATTGTTGTATTAGAATAGATCTATAACTATGCAGGGTAGATCTAGAATGGTGAGGGATATATGAATGTTGCATTATTGTTGTATTAGATCCACTTGATATTCCCCTGGTTGTATAAATCTATGTATTGCAACCCCCCTCTTAGTTTCTTTAGGTGAGATTGCATCTACTTCGTAGGTGTTTCTGAAAGGGACAGTAGCTAGGGCTTGTTGGTGTACTCTTGAAGTGAACCCTGGGTCTGCCCCTGTGCCAATAAATGTAAAGGTGGTTTCCATTGAAGAAAAAAACTCAAAAGTGGATGGAAGATCAAGAAAAGGACTTCGCTGAAGCCCGAAACAAGAACCCTAATCTTAGTTCAGAGGACTGGTTGGAGAAGTATATTTTTACTGATATACACTAGATATTATTTGGAGGAATCCATCAGGAGATATATGAGTGGCTAGCTAGATTAGCCGATACCCAGTTTGAGATCCGATATAGACTTCCCATGGTTTGGACATTGGAGTTGATCAATAAGGTCAAGGAAGTTGATAACACTGTATCACGAGCAATAGATCATTGGTTTGATAGTACCATTGAAGGGTATATCACAGAGTTTGTTTTTGATAGGGTAGAGTCATATAACCAAGCTGATAGATATTTCTTTAAGCAACCCAGAGGAAATTTTTTACAATTCTTGAAGTTGAGACTCAAGATGTTTTTGCATGAGAAGAACATATTGAATATACAGTAGATTTGTTGGATCCAAAAAGGCTAATGTTCAAAAATTCAGACAGCGACAGTGACACAAAAGCTGGACATACGCGCAGTGGGAAATTGTTTAGAGAATTCCATATCACGAACTTGTTTAAGAAGAACTATGAGGAAGAGGGTTTCTACAGTGGAGAAGAGGTAGACCTGATGGACAAAGAACATTCAGAACCCACTAGGACAGAGGAAGGAAAAGATGAAGATCTTCGTCGAGGAGGACCTGAAGGCTCAGAAACCATGTAGACCATTGAAGTAAGTACTAGTATCCTTCTTGTTGATTCAATATTAAGAAATCAGAGTAATCCCAGTCACCAGAGAACCCAGAGCAATGTCCATAGTATCCCACCACATATTGAGTCAGGAACCCTAGAAAGATCTATGGAAGATGAGATGAAACTTCCTATCTTTAGGGGAGATGGATCTGAAGATCCTGACCAACACTGGTTCCTCTGTGAAGCCGTATGGAACATTAAGAATGTCACAGATGAAGATTTCAAAAGAACCCAGTTTAGTACAACTCTCATAGATCGCGCACTAAGTTGGTACATGAAAATTGTCCAAGGACTTGCACAGTCTAAACCATTGAATCAGAGAAAGAACGCACTGATTGCAGAGTTCAAGAAACCTAAGTCAGAATCACAATGTATCACAAAATGAAAAGAGATCAAGTAGAAGGTGAATGAACCTATGTGGGAATTCAATCAGAGATTCAAAACCTTGACAGGCCAATTAACTTTCTAGATCCCAGATGAACAGAACAAAGAATGGTTAATTGCTACCATTTTACCACACATCAGATTTCCCCTGATGTAGTAGAATATTTCTTCACAGGCAGAAGCATTGAAGATCGCCATGAATCTTGAATCAACCCTTATGGGAGAATCCAGCTCAGGTATGAGCCAGATCTTGAGCTAGCTGACTAGTTTGTCTCTGTAAGTCGAGGATATGAAGAAGGACAAGGAGAAGGACAAAAGAGAAGATATCTGGTGTGTAATATGCATATCAAAAGGCCATGATAAGGAACATTGTCCTTTATTCCATGAATATTTGGCCTTAGGGGCACTGATCCCCTCGAAGCAAGTCAACCTGCCCTGGTGCAAAGTATGCAGAAATAGGCATCGCATAGGTGAGTGCTATTACATGCATAATTATGTTCAGACTGCCACAAATTTATATTTCACATTCTATAAGTCTATGGGACATGACGACAGGGATTGTAAGTCTATGCACGAAATATCAAGGGACATGTACAAGATCCAAGGTGAAGCACAACAAGAAGAAAATACTTTGCAGTATAACCCCCCAGGAAGAGGAAATTGCAATCCTCGTGGTGGATACAGAGGATGAGGATGAGGATGAGGAATGGGCCAAGGCCAAGGATAGATCATATGTTATAACTGCACACAACCAGGACACCTTGCAAGGGATTGTCAGAACCCTTGTACCACTTCTAACTACTGCAGCTTGTTTGACCATGTTATAGAAGAATGTCATGTGTTACTAGCCAAGATTTAGGAAATACAAGGACCTCAACAGAACCCGCAAGTGCAATTGATCTATGTTGAGCCTCGCGAAGGATACCCTAGAGTCATTATTATAACCAGAGGAGGTGTTGTTACTGGAGAAGACAGAATGACCCAAGGGAAGATTATAGAAGATCCAGGAATTAGAAAATCTACAGAGAAGACCCAAGCCTTTGATGCAAAGAAAGAACGACAAATCTTTGAGGAAGCAAAACAAGATTTCAAATCAGATCAAGGTTCCTCATCAAAAATACAGCTGAAAATAAAATAATATGGAATGCCTCGGGAATTTGATCAATCTTCTTCACCATAAGAGGGAAAAGAGGTAGGCAAGCTCATGGACTTTTTGAATACTTGTATTAAGTTGATTCAGGATGAAAGCGTTGTACAAGATTTACACAATTTAATCAGACAATATGAGCTAGGAAAGATAGATCCCTTACTAAATAGGGAAGTACACCAAATTGGTAAGAAGAGAAGGACAAAGAAGAAATTACATCTGAATGCTCAAATAGGAGAGTATGAGATAGACTATGTGGTCCTCGACTTAGGTTTGGAGGTCAATGTAATGATGAATCAAACCTGGGCACTGATGGGGAAATCGAAGTTGATATACTCCCCTATCAGGCTTAGGATGGCTAACCAACAAGTTTTCAACCCATTTGGAATATTGGAGCATGTCCCTATGGACATAGATGAAGTAAGAACATTTGCAGATTTTGAGGTAATTGAAATAGTTGATGACAGTTTCCCTTAGCCTGCATTGTTGGGAATTGACTAGGTCTTCGATAACTCTACTATTGTTGACTTAAAGAAGAGGCATATCACTTTTGAAGGTGATGGTCTTAGGTTCATTGCACCTTTAGATCCTGATGAAGGTCAACGATACACATAGCCCATTAGAGAAGAATACTAAGCATATGCACTAGAAAACATCTACAAGCTAACAACCAGACAACATGATTACATTAATCCTACAACTGATGGGAATCTAAGATGGCGAAGTGACAACACATGTTCATCAGATTCATAAGAAGCGCTGGAAAACTGGTAGAATAAGATGTATGAAGTATCCACAAGAATATGTGCTATATTAACCAGAGAAGTTCACTAGATTGGCACAAGAGTAACTTACCCACATTTGATGGTCTAAACCCTTTAGAAGCCTTCCTATCAGATTTTTAAGCAAGTGTACCAACACAAAAGAGGTTATGGGAAATGGATGAAGCCCTAAAATCCACCCCAGCAAGATGGTGGGGAACCCACAAAAGCAATATTACAGACTGGGTACAATGTTGAATTTTGATGACAACGCGGTTCTCAACACAAGTAGAAGGATGCGAAGTAAGGTACACAGGTCGAAGTTGCCCAAAAGACCATGTGTGAAGTTGGAAAGAGGCCTGGAGTGACATTCCTCGAGAACAATGGGTGCATATATTCATTAACACGCTGGATACGAACCCTATCAACTGGTACCTTCAAGCAGAGCTGCACCTCATCACCACAGATTGGGAAGGTATGATTCAGAATTTTGTAACCACCTTTTTATTTGAAAGTGAATATCCTTAGGTAGAAAAAGAATTACATATTGTGAGACAAAAGTTATTCGAAGAGGCATCTAGCCTCCTTATGGAACAAGAAGAGGACGAATGGACTGCACCTCTCCAAAAATTGTAGAGTTTCTACAACATCAATGCCAACGATGATGATCCAGAGAAGGTAAACATCACTGAAACATAAGGCCAAAGAGATGTGGAAGGACCAGGAGTTGACCTACTATTTATTGGTCATCCAATCAAGATTAAAAAATTCAATATTGGGACAGAGGAGACACCAAATCTTGCCAATGTCAGAGATTATTGGGATGTTGCTACCATTGACAAGATTATAGAGTTACTGCATGAATATCAGGACTTGTTTCCAACCAATTTCATTGATATGAAATATATCAAAGGACCTATGGGAGAAATTAGAATACCTTTGAAACCAGGTGCAAATCCAGTCAAGAAAATACCCTACATATTGAACCCGAAATATAAGGAAAAAGTGAAGATTGAACTTGACATAATGCTGGAAGAAGGGATTATTGAACCTTTCGAAGAGTCAGAGTGGATCAGCCCTATGGTGGTACAAGACAAGAAGACAGGTGAGATCAATATCTGCATAGATCTAAGAAAGTTGAATGATGCTTGTCTGCATGACCCTTTCCCTACACCATTCACTGATGAAGTATTAGACAATGTGGGAGGCCAGGAGATATATTATTTTACGTATGGATTTCTAGGATACCATCATATCTGGATTGCCAAGAAGTATCACCACAAGATACTTCTATCACTTTATATTGGTAGTATCACTGTATATTGGTAGTATCATAAATGGTGGTGGTCGAAGCGTTCAAAGAGTTTTTTCATAAATGTTTAGAAGCATATTTTGATGAATGGACTATGTTTAGTTTGTTGAAAAACCATATTGAATGTCTAAGGCTAATGTTGGATAAATGCAGGCAGTATCAAATTTCTCTAAACCTAAAGAAGTGCATCTTTTCTCACCATTCAGGGTGTTTTTAGGGCATATTGTATGAAAGCAAGGATTATTGGTAGATCCCTCTAAAATCACCATCATAGTTGATTTGCCACCTCCTACTTCAGTCAAGAAAATGTGCACTGCACTGGGACACACATGATATTACAGGAAATTCATCAAAGGATATGCCCAGATTACATCACCAATGGAGAAACTGTTGAAGAAAGACTGTCAGTTTAGCTGGACAGAATAATTCCAGCAGAGCTTCTACACACTGAAACAAAAGATGGTTACTGTGCCCATTCTGGTTTTCCTATATTGGATCAAGGAGTTTCATGTTCAGGTTGATGTGTCTTCTATTGCATTGGGAGAATTGTTTGCACAACCTATAGAAGGGGATATCGACCATCTGTTAGATTTCGTTAGCAGGAATCTATCTACAGTTGAAATTAATTACACCACTACAGAGAGAGAAGGATTAGCCATGGTGTATGCACTACAAAAATTCCACCACTACTTGTTGGAAGGACACTTCAAAATGTTCACAGATCACACTGCATTGAAGTACCTAGTCAACAAGCCAGTGTTGGGGGGCCAAAGATGCAGATGGCTTCTGTTTTTTCAATAATACAATTTTGAGATCATAGTTAATCCAGGAAGAATGGACAAAGGACTTGACCACTTATCAAGGTTGGAACATGGTGAAGAACCCACTAGTTTGGAGGATACATTGTCATATGCACAGTTGCTTTCCATTAGAAATATTGATGACCACTTCATAGACATAGTCCAGTTCCTGTTAACAAGAATGGCACCTAGTGAGTATACAATTCCCCAGAAGAAACAACTAGTGGTGCGCACTGCATACTTTTCACTCATAGTTGGTTAGCTATACAATATGGGACCTGATAAGATATTAAGGAGGTGTATTATGAAGATGGAGTGACCATTGATCCTCGCAGAATCTCATGAAGGCATCGCAGGAGGACATTACGCAAGGAAAGAAACTGCGTAGAAGGTTCTGCAAGCTTGCCTTTGGTGGTCTACCTTACACAGAGATGCTAAAGATTATGCAAGAGCCTATGATGTATGATAGAGAGTTGGAACACCATCCCAAAGAGATGAAATGACATTAGCACCATAGATGACCCTATAGTCATTTGAAAATTGGGCCATTCACTTCGTGGGACCTATAAACCAACCAGGGAAGCACACAAGAGTGAGGTACATAATTACTATGATAGAATACCTGACTAGATGGGCCGAAGCAAGATAAGTAAAGGACAGTAGTGGAACTACAACTGCACCTTTTATATTTGATGACATAATAACTAGGTTTGGATGCCCCAAGACCCTTATGAGTGATCAAGGCACACGCTTCATCAATAATTAGTTGAATCCCTGACTGAAGAATTTGCAGCCCACCATCAGAAGAGTACACCTTACCATCCACAAGAAAATGGAATAGTTGAAGCATTCAAAAAGGTCTTCGAGACAACATTAACGAAGATATGCAGTATGAACAGAGATGATTGGGATTTGAGAGTACCTATAGTACTATGGGCCTATAGAACCACTTGCAAGAAATTAACAATGAATACCCCTTTCAAATTGGTTTATGGTCTTGAAGCTGTTGTCCCAATGGAATACTTGGTGCCAAGCTTAATAATTGTTGCATTTACAGACATGGATGATATTGGCATTGTTCGTGAGAGGCTTGCATAGTTGGTTGAACTGGAATAAGACCAATTTATTGCAGGATTCCATCAGCAGGTTCAGAAGGAACGAGAGAAGGCCTATCATGAAAGGCACCTCAAGAAGAAGGAATTCAAGTAGGGTGATTTATTATTGTTGTATGACAGTAAGTTTACAAAACATCCAGGGAAGTTTAGGACGCATCGGCTCGGACCGTATGAGATTGCTTATCTTACCGAAGGGGGATCTATGTAATTGAAAACATTAAAGGGAGAATGTAAGGAAGGATTAGTGAATGGGAGTCGGTTGAAGTTGTACTATGACAATCAGTTGTCTTGCAGACCTTAGAAAATAAGGAAGAAAAGGGTCTAGGTACCAGGTGTAGTTTAAAATTGGTAATAGACACAGAAAAGACAATCTGCACAAGGATGGGAAGGAGGCATAGAGAAGAAAGCAAAGGTTGCCCTGCGTAGTCCAAAGTTGAAGTAAAATAGAAGGATCAGATATGAAGTGCCTTGGGATGAGTCACAGGTGAGTGTTGGGGGCTTGTTGGCCCTTGGTTATGGAAGGAAGCGAAGAATAAGGAAGAAAAGGTGAAAATCAAACTTCACGGAGGACACATGGATTGTCACTAGGTCAAAGTGAGAAAAAGAGTAGAAAAGATGGAGTGAAGTATGAAAAATGAAAGACATTGGATGAGGAGATCAAGGATGACAGATCAGTAAGGAAGATGGATCGAGGACAACTCAGTAAGTGGAAAAATCCATCGTTGGATGCTTTGGAGCACCGTGCAAGAAGGAAGGAAAGACAAGCTGGCGAAGCCCAGAAAAAGTCGGTCAAGTTGACCTAGGGTTTTGGTATCTAGGGTTTTGACACCTAGGATTCAGCCTAAGGATGTCGGTGAATGATTGTGTTGGTGCTTTGAGTTGGTACAATATTTTTGTTGATCTAGCTCTATTATTATGGTGAGATATTATTGTATTGAGAGAGAGAAGTGCTAAGTGAGAGAGCCTTCTAGTATTGTAAGCTCTTCAGCTATGTGTGAAGGTAAAGTCCTGAAGCTAAGTGCACAGGAAAGGGAGAGAAAGAGAGAGAAGAAATAAGATCTTCTAGTGAAGAGCACATACAAGAACTATAGGATTTATCCTAATAAATCATAAGCATGGTTCTGTGGATGTATCACTAGAGAGAGGGTGAACCACGTACATATTGTGTTTTGTATGTGATTGATGCTTTGATCTCTGTCACTCTTATATTGTTATTTTTATTTTTGTATTAGATTCGTTCTATAACTGTGCAGGGTAGATCTAGCTTGGTGAGGGATATATGAATGCTTCATTATTGTTGTATTAAATCCACTTGATATTCCCCTAGTTTTAGACATATCTGTCCTACAACCCCCCTCTTAGCTACTTTGGGTGAGACTACATCTGGTTCGTAGGTGTTTTCAAAAGGGCTAATAGCTAGGCTTGTTGGTGCACTCTTGGAGTGAACCCTGGGTATGCCCTACGCCAACAACAAGTCCTGATATTCATGTAGTATTTATGTGATCTTGTCAATAGTGGCATCATCCCAATAATATCCAACGTTCGGGAGCTTAGGTGCTTGATCCGTCCCAATATTAACTTTATTGATTTTGATTGGTTGTCCAATGAAAGTTAGTTCAAATCCCGGTCCTTCTATGTCTCTCTGTCCTTCAGTTTCTACGATGTTCACATTCCTAGGATCATCGTCCTCATTAGCATTGATATTGTAACAACCTTGTAATTTATGAAGAGGTGCATCCCATTCATCTTCTTCTTGCTCCAAACGGAGGTTAGGTGCCTCCTCAAAGACTTTATGTCTTACAACTTGTAAAGCTTGATCTAGTCGGTGCCAATATGAAGTGGTGAGGTGTGGTTACTCTTGAAGATACCAATTGATAGGCATTTTGTCCAAAGTTTTAATGAATTTATGCACCCATTGTTCTTGAGGAATGTTGCTCCAGGCTTCCTCCCAGCTGCACACATGGT
The DNA here is from genome assembly GCA_009831015.1 of Picea engelmannii. Taxonomy (NCBI): domain Eukaryota; kingdom Viridiplantae; phylum Streptophyta; class Pinopsida; order Pinales; family Pinaceae; genus Picea; species Picea engelmannii. Next base: position 1,437,822 of record ML777701.1, on the reverse strand, counting down.
CCTTCAGACATCTCTAACCTATGTATTGAACTTATCACCCTTCGGCTTCTTCTAAAATGCGCATTGTCATCAAAGTGCGACATTGCACCCACTCCGCGATGTTGTTTTTGTGTGTCCCCCACCATCTCATTGGCGTTGCTTTCAAGGCTTCATCTAGTTCCAACAGTCTCTATTGTACTAGTACAATTTCTTCAAAGTCAAGTAATAATTTTTATAAATGATTTAAACCATCAAATGTGGGAAGATTACTTACTTTTGTTCCAATCCAGCGAACTTCCCTGGTTAATATGGCACAACTCCATGTAGAAAATTCATACATTTTGTTCTGCCAATTCTCTATTGCTTCTTCTAAATCTGATAAGCATGCATTGTCACTTCACCAACTTAAATTCCCATCTACAGTAGGATTAATGTAATCCTGCTACCTTGGTGTCAATTTATATGTATTCTCTATCTTGTATGCTCAGTCTTCTTCTCTAATGGGTTCTGTGTATCTATGACCTTCATCAGGATCAAGAGGTGCAATGACCCTAAGGATATCATCTTCAAATTTCATTCTTCTTTTCTTTAAGTCAACAACAGTAGAATTGTTGAAAGCCCAATCAATTCCTAACAGTGCAGGATAAGGACATCTATCATCAACTATGTCAACCACCTCGAAGTCTGAAAACATCCTTACCCCATCGATGTCCATAGGGACATTCTCCAGTCTTCCAAAGGGGCTTACTACCTGTTGATTATCCATCCTAAGCCTGATAGGAGAGTAAATAAACTTAGGGTTTCCCATCAGTGCCCAAGTCTACTTCGTCATAACATTGACTTCTGATCCCAATTCGAGGACCACGTAATCTATGTCATAGTCCCCAATCTAAGAATTAAGGTGTATGTTCAGAGATTGTCGGAAGAACCACAGTATTTAAGACATCTGGTTGTCGACGTTTTGGATCCATAACAGGATCCATCATCAGGACCAAAAAAGTCTGAGAAAGATAGTGAGAGAAGAGCCTATATTAAATAGTGATGAGGCGGGTGAAAGAACTGCGTTTTGGCTGGGTGAAACCCTCTTTTTAGGAGAAATTTAGGGTTGACCGGGAGTTTTGGTAAAAACCCTATTAATTTTATGTTGATTAAGGTTTAATAATGAGGAAACCCTAGTATTAAGGAGGTATAATTAATCTAAGCGATGATAGTTTTGTCAAAATTAATGTTAGTTAGTTGGAATAATGAGGTAAACCCTAGGTTTTAGGAAGTTGGTGTTTGTTTGACTAATTAAAGTTAATTTTATGTTAAARTATTAATATTAAATTAAAAGGCTAAAATAACCTAAATGGTAAATGGTTAATTATTTTAAGTTTAAAACACTAAATTTAGGGTTGGCAATATTAAGGTTACCATAGTTTAGTAGTAAAAGGTAATAATAATAATGTTATTAAAGCAAGTAAAGATTAATTAAAGCTAATTATAGGTTCAAAAGATTTTTATATTAAATTAATTTAGGTTTTAAAAGGGGGG
>ML777701.1:1410265-1434959 GCA_009831015.1 Picea engelmannii | reverse complement strand
CCTCCCGTTCCATTGTGAACTTTATGTCTTTGGATAGATTGTTGATGTGATGAAAGAACTTATTCAGTTCTTCTTCCCCATGCGGCCAAAGTACGTTGGTGTCATCAACGTAACGTTTCCATCTTAACGGTTTCAGGGGATAGAAATCTATGGCTTTCTTTTCAAAGCTTTCCATGTAAAGGTTGGCGACGATGGGGGAAAGCGGAGAGCCCATGGCCACACCACTGGTTTGTTCGTAGAATTCACCCTGATAGCTAAAGAAAGTGGAGCGAAGACAAACCTCCGCTAGTTTTGATGTTACTGGGTCAGTAACCTCTTGGATAAGAAGGATGGCTTCATTAAGAGGGATCTTAGTGAAAAGCGAGACAACGTCAAAGCTAATGAGGATGTCATTTGGTTTCAAAGTCTCATTTTTAATGGTTTTAATGAAGTCTTTGGAGTCTTTTATGAAGGAGTCGGTGTGCCCCACTAGGGGGGCTAGAATTTTAGCAACATACTTGGCAAGCTCATAGGTGGGTGATCCTATCGTGTTGACTATCGGTCTGAGAGGTATTCCTTCCTTATGGATTTTCGGTAGGCCATAGATTCTCGGGGTGATCTCATTGGTGGGAAGCAACCTCTTTTTTGTCTTCTCGTCTAAGTTAGAGCTATTAATGGTTTTCCTTACTTCTTTAATTATCTTATTAATGGGGTTCTTAGGGATCTTAGTGTAGCTGCCACAGAAACCTAATTGAACAAATTAAGGTGTAGTTCCTTTTTTATCCTTATCTTTCTAGATACTTGATGTATTTCTCTATTCAACAAAGGATCTACCTTCCCTGGCTCATACTATCTAATGAGGTGTTGTAGTTCTTTCACAACTCTTTCATCCTTAATCAAATCAATGAATAGATATAAGAAACTGACAAGATTTCTTACCTATTTTCCTTCTCTAGATGATTTTGACTGATCGAATGCCAGAGGCATCCCACATTATCTCACTTCTGGTTGTGCCTTTGATGAAGAATCATGATCTCTTCCAAATTCTCTTCTTGCCTCTTCAAACATTTTTTTTTCTTTTCTCAGATCAAACATGTGTTTCTTCTCAACATCTCTTTTGACCCTTGATTCTTTTATAGTCCTCCCTAGGGTCACTCTATCCCACATACAACAACACCTCCTCTATTGATAAAAATGACTCTAGGATCCTCTCTGTGAGGTTCTGATGATATCCATTGTACTTGTTGGTTTCCTCCTCGCCTCTCCTGAAGTTTCTCTAACAATGCTAGACAATCCTAAATAACATATTCAAATGAGTTGCAATAGCTTCAAGTGGTACAAGGGTTATGACAATCTCTTTACAAATTACCCAACTATGCACAGTTATAACAAATGATCTGACCTCGAGCTCGATCCATGCCTCATCCTCATCCTCTTCCTCTGAATCCACTATGAGGGTTGAAGTTTCCTCTTCCTGATGAATTAAACTGCGTAGCATTTGCCTCATACTGCATCTCACCTTGAATCTTATATGTATCTCTTAACCTTTCATGAAAGAGGTCATAAGCCCTATAATCCTTCTCGTCATGCCCCAAAAATTTACAAAATGTGCAGTAAATATTGGTAGGATTTTGGACATATTTTTTCACGTAATAGCATTCACCAGGGCGATGTTTATTTCTACATACCTCGCACCAGGGTAGAGTAACCTACTTCAAAGGACTCAGAGCTCTAGAGGCCAAGTACTCATGAAATAGGGGACAATTCTCCTTGTCACAACCCTCTAATTTGGATATGATATACCAAATTTCTTATCTTTTATCTTTTCCCTTTTTTTTCTTCATATCTTCAACCTGTAGAGATAAGCTAGTTAGCTAACTCACAATTTGACTCATACCTGAGTTGGATTCTCCCATGGGGGTTGATTCTAGTTTCATGGCGATCTCCAGTGCCTCAGCCTGTGAAGAAACCTTATGTTTTATCATAGGAACTCTTATGTGTGGTAAGAGGGAAGAAATGAACCATTCCTCATTTTTCTCGTCTGGGATCTGAAAACGCAAACGGTCTGTGAAGGTATTAAACCTATGATAAAACTCCCAAATGGGTTCAACTACTCTCTACTTGATTTATTTCAATTTTGTAATGCACTGTGACTCTGACTTGGGTTTATTGAATTCTACACTCAACAAAATGTTGATATCGTTCAACGGTTTAGGTTGTGCAACTCCTTTACCATACTTCATGTACTAGCTCAGTGTGCAGTCTCTCAAGGTAGTACTAAAATGAGCTTCTTAACAGATTCATCATTGATTTGATTAATAATCCATACGAATTTGCATAGGAACCAGAGTTGATCAAGATCTTCAGATCCATCACCTCTAAATATAGGTAGCCTCATTTCATCTGCCATAGATCTTCCTAGGTTTCTTGACTGGGTATGTACTAAACTATTGGTAATAGTGCTATGAGTTCTCTAGTAATGCTAACTACTCTAGTTACTTAACACTGCTAAAACAATAAGAGGAGTAATAGTACTTACTTCGACAGTCAACGCAGTTCCTCAATTTTCTGATTCTTCTCGGTGAGGTTATTTAGTCTTCTCTTCCTCTGCCCCAGCTGATACTGAATGTTCCTCGTTCAATAACTCTTCTTATTATCCACTGTAGAACCCTTCATCCAGTGTCAGTGGTTTGTGGCTCTTCTCAAATAGGTTTACCAGAGGAACCTCTCTAAAGGTTCTCCCACTCTGCATATGTCCCACCTCTGTGTCGTTGTCATTGTATGAGTTCTTGAACATTAGATTTTCAATATGACCAATTACTGTATCTTCAAGATGTTCTTCTCATGCAATATCATCTTGATCTTCAACTTCAAAAGGTGTAAAAATTTTCCGCTAGGTCCCTTAAAGAAATATCTCTCTTCTTGGATATATGACTCTACTTTGTTGATAGAAAACCCAGTAATGTACCCTCCAATGTTTCTATCAAACCAGTGATCTACTGCTCTTGACACGGCATTATCAACTCTCTTGACCTTCTTGATCAATGTTGATTTCCAAACCACAGGTGGTCTAGATCTGATCTCAAACTTGATATCTTCTAACCTTACTAACCACTCGTATATCTCCTTATGAACTCCTCAAAAGAAAATATCTTGTATATCAATACATATATACCTTCCCATCTAGGTCGAAGTGATCAAAAGAGCATAAAATATGGAGCGAAGTATGGAAATGAAAGTCACTGGACGAGGAGATCTAGGATGACAGATCAGCAAGGAAGATGGATCGAGGACAACTCAGCAAGTGGAAAAATCCACCGTTAGATGCTTTGGAGAACCGCGCAAGAAGGAAGGAAAGACAGGCTGGTGAAGCCCGAAAAACGTGGGTCAAGTTGACCTAGGGTTTTAGACACCTAGGGCTTTTGTATCTAGGGTTTTGAGACCTAGGTTTCAACCTAGGGCTATCGGTGGATGATTGTAATGTATAAATAGAGGCCTAAAGGGCCTAGGTTGGGTTGGTTCTTTGATTTGGTACGATATTGGTGTTGATCTAGCTTTATTATTGTGGTGAGATATTATTGTATTGAGAGAGAGTAGTGCTAAGTGAGAGATCCTTCTGGTATTGTAATATCTTCAGTTGTGTACGAAGGTCAAGTCCTTGATATTCCCCTAGTTTTAGACATATTTGTCCTGCAACCCCCCTCTTAGTTGCTTCAGGTGAGACTGCATCTACTTCGTAGGTGTTGTCGAAAGGGCCAATGGCTAGGGCTTGTTGGTGCACTCTTGGAGTGAACCCTGGGTCTACCCCTGTGCCAACAACAAGTCCTGATATTCATGTAATAGTTTTGTGATCTTGTCAATAGTGGCATCATCCCAATAATATCCAACATTCACGATATTAGGTTCTTCCTCTGTCCCAATATTAACTTTATTGATTTTGATTGGTTATCCAATGAAAGGTAGTTCGACTCCTGGTCCTTATATGTCTCTCTGTCCTTCAGGTTTTTCGATGTTCACATTCCTAGGATCATCATCTTCATCAACATTGATATTATAACAACCTTCGAATTTATGAAGAGGTTCAACCCATTCATATTCTTCTTGCTCCAAAGGGAGGTTAGGTGCCTCCTCAAATACTTTATGTCTTACTTGTAAAGATTGATATACTGTGGGGTACTGACTCTCAAATAAAAATGTAGCTACAAAGTTCTGATTCATACCGTACCAATCTGAAGTGGTGAGGTGCAATTCTTATTGAAGATACCAATGGATAGGCATTATGTCCAAAGTGTTAATGAATTTATGCACCCATTGTTCTTGAGGAATGTTACTCCAGGCTTCCTCACAACTACGCACATGGTCCTTCGGACAACTCTGACCTGTCTATCAAACTTTGCACCCATCGGCTTGTTCTGAAAGGCACACTATCATCAAAGTGCAACATTGCACCCACTCCGCGATGTTGTTTTTGTGTGTCCCCCACCATCTCGCTAGTGTTGCTTTCAAGGCTTCATCCAGTGCCAACAGTGTCTGTTGTACTGGTACAATTTCTTCAAATTCCAGTAATAAATTTTCTAAATGATTTAAACCATCAAATGTGGGAAGATTACTTACTTCTGTTCCAATTAAGTGAACTTCCCTAGTTAATTTGGCACACCTCCTTGTAGAAAATTCATACATTTTGTTCTGCCAATTCTCTAGTGCTTCTTCTGAATCTGATGAGCATGTGTTGTCACTTCGCCATCTTAAATTCCCATCTATAGTATGATTAATGTAATCATGTTGCCTTGTTGTCAATTTATATATATTCTCTAGCTCGTATGCCCAGTATTCTTCTCTGATGGGTTCTGTGTATCTGCGACCTTCATCAGGATCAGGAGGTGCAATGACCCTAAGGCCATCATCCTCAAATTTCATTCTTCTTTTCTTTAAGTCAACAACATTGGAATTATTGAAATCCCAATCAATTCCTGACAACACAAGATAAGGACATCTATCATCAACTATCTCAACCACGTCGAAGTCTGAAAACATCCTTACCCCGTCGATGTCAATAGGGACATGCTCCAGTCTTCCAAAGGGGCTTACTGCCTACTGATTATCCATCCTAAACCTGATAGGAGAGTAAATCGAAGTAGGTTTTCCCATCAGTGCCCAGGTCTTCTTCATCATTACATTGACTTCTGATCCCAATTCAAGGACCACGTAATCTATGTCAGAGTCCCCAATCTGAGCATTAAGGTGTACTTCCTTGTTTGTCCTTATCTTTCCAGATACTTGATGTAATTCTCTATTCAGCAAAGGGTCTACCTTCCCTGGCTCATATTGTCTGATGAAGTGTTGTAGTTCTTTCACAAATCTTTCATCCTTAATCAAATCAATGAACATATATAACAAATTGACAAGCTTACTTACCTCTTTTCCTTCTCCAGATGATGCAAACTGATTGAATTCCAGAGGCATCTCACATTCTCTCACTTCTGGTTGTGCCTTTGATGAAGAATCCTAATATCTTCCAAATTCTCTTCTTGCCTCTTCAAACGTCTTCTTTTCTTTCCTCGGATCAAACACTTGTGTCTTATTTGCATCTCCTTTGACCCTTGATTATTTTATAGTCTTCCTTGGGGTCACTCTGTCCCACCTGTAAAAACACCTCCTCTATTGATAAAAGTGACTCTAGGATCCTCTCCGTGAAGTTCTAATGATATTCGTTGTACTTATTGGTTTCCTCCTCGCCTCTCCTGAAGTTTCGCTAACAATGTTGGACAATCCTAAATAACATATTCAAATGAGTTGTAATAGCTTCAAGTGGTACAAGGGTTATGAAAATATCTTTCTAAATGACCCAGTTGTGTGCAGTTATAACAAATGATCTGACCTTGACCTCGACCCATGCCTCCTCCTCCTCCTCTTCCTCTGCATCCATCCCGAGGGTCGAAGTTTCCTCTTCCTGGATAATTAAACTACATAGCATTTCCCTCCTACTATATCTCACCTTGAATCCTATATGTATCTCTTTACCTTTCATGAAAGAGGTCATAAACCCTACAATCCTTCTCATCATGCCCCACAAATTTACAGAATGTGCAGTAAATATTGGTAGGTGTCTGGGCATATTTTTTCATGTAATAGCATTCACCAGCGTGATGTTTATTTCTACATACCTCACACCAGGGTAGAGTAACCTGCCTCAAATGGGTCATAGCTCCATAGGACAAGTACTCATGAAATAGGGGACAGTTCTCCTTGTCATGACCCTATGAATTGCATCTGATACACTAGATGTATTCTCTTTTATCTTTTCCCTTTTCTTTCTTCATATCTTTGACCTACAGAGATAAGCTAGTTAGCGAACTTACAATTTGATGCATACCTGAGTTGGATTATCCCATAGGGGTTGATTCTAGTTTCATGGTGATCTCCAGTGCCTCAGCCTACGAAGAAACCTTATGTTGTATCAGAGGAACTCTCATGTGTGGTAAGAGGGTAGAAATGCACCATTCCTTGTTTTGCTCGTCTTGGATCTAAAAACTCAAATGGCCTATCAAGGTCTTAAACCTCTGATCAAACTCCAAAATGGGTTCAACTACTCTCTGCTTGATTTCTTTCAGTTCTGTAATGCACTGTGATTCTGACTTCGGTTTATTGAATTCTGCACTCAACATAGTCTTGATATCGTTCAACGGTTTAGGTTGTGCAACTACTTTAACATACTTAATGTACCATCTCAGTGTCCAGTCTCTCAAGGTAGTACTAAACCGAGCTCTCTTAACAGATTCATCATTTATTTTCTTAATACTCCATACAACTTTGCATAAGAACCATAGATGATCAGTATCTTCAAATCCATCACCTCTAAAGATAGGTAGCCTGATTTCATCTACCATAGATCTTCCTAGATTTCTTGACTAGGTATGTACTAAACTTCTGGTAACGGTCCTATGAGTGCTCTGGTAATGTTGACTACTCTGGTTACTTAAAATTGCTAAAAAAACAGGAGGAGTAATAGTACTTACTTCGACAGTTGGTGCAGTTCCTGAAGTTTCTGATTCTTCTTGGCGAGGTTCTTTAGCCTTCTCTTCCTCTGCCCCAATGGATCCTGAATGTTCCTTAGTTCAATAACTCTTTTTCTTCTCCACTATAGAACCCTTCATCCTATGTCAGTGGTTCGTGGCTCTACTCAAATATTTTTACCAGAGGAACCTCTCTAAAGGTTCTCCCACTGTGCATATGTCCCACCTATGTGTCACTGTCATTGTATGAGTTCTTGAAAAATACCTTTTCAATATGACCAATTATTGTATCTTCAAGATGTTCTTCTCATGCAATATCATCTTGATCTTCAACTTCAAAAGGTGTCAAAATTTTCCTCTAGGTCCCTTAAAGAAATATCTCTCTACTTGGCTATATGAATCTACTATGTCGATAGAAAACTCGGTAATGTACCCTCCAATGATGATATCAAACCAATGATCTACTGCTCTTGACATGGTTTTATCAACTCTCTTGACCTTCTTGATCAACGCTAATGTCCAAACCACAAGTGGTCTAGATCTGATCTCAAACTGGGTATCTGCTAACCTGGCTAACCACTTGTATAGCTCCTTATGAACTCCTCCAAAAAAAATCTCTTGTATATCAATAAAGTTATACCTTCCCAACCAATCCTCTATACTAATATTAGGGTTCTTATTCTGAGCTTTAGAGAAGTATTTCTCTTGTTATTCTATCCACTTCTGACTATCTGTCTTCGAGGCAAATGACCTTGACATTCCCTCAATAAGATCTTGGTCTCGGCAATGGAACCATTTGTTGGCATAGGGGAAGACCTAGGGTTTGAGTCTAACAGTGCACCAACAAGCCCTAACTACTGGCCCTTTCAGCAATACCTATGAAGCAAATGTAGTCTCACCCGAAGTAGCAATAGGGGGTTGCAGGACACAGATGTCTACAACTAGAGGAAATGCAAAGTGGATCCAAAACAACACATAGAGAGATAGTTATTCTTTACCAACTTAAGTCTACTTCACACAACTATATATTATATCTAGCACAATAATGCAACAACAGAATAACATGAAGCAAAGAACACAACATCAACCACAGAGGAAAACAAGATATATGTGGCTCACCCTTTCCCTAGGGATACATTGACGCAGCCGTACTCCTTGGAGCACGTCCGCTTCCTCAAGACATTCTTTCGTTCATGGCCTGAGGAACTCAAAGGTTCCTCTGATTCCCTATCGAGAATTTTCCTTACCCACAACAACTCTCCAATTGATCTCCCTTAATGATCGGGAAATCAGACCTCGCGATTTCACGAATCCTATGGTCGCGTGTTTTGTGCCTCACACTTTCCCAAAATCCAATGCGAATCAACGTTGACTTTCTCCCCTGTTATCGGGGTTCTCCCTATTGGAAAATTGCTACTCGCAACATCAACAAATGGAATTTCTGAACTCCGAACCTCGATGTGCCGATACTTCGATGCACACGTGCGGGTTGACTTTTCCACTTCTCGTCACCTCTGTCGGGATTTCGGAATTCACGGGATCGCGAATCCTGATGCCAAAGGATTTGGGACTTACCTTTCCCCTATCCCCGATATGGTATGCCACCTATCCTCCACTATCCCTGACTGTGGCCCACACGATCCTTCTGTCGGGATATCGCGTTAAGCGATTCCAAGCGGCAAGTGTTTCCTATTCTCAGAAACCCTGATTCTCCGAACCCTGACTTCCTGAGATCTCCTGACAAGTGTCCCACACGATGGATGGTTGTGGATTTGTCGAGATATCGTGAATCACGATATCACAATTCTCATTGCACATGTTTGGAGTTTCGACTTGCGACTCTCCGATACATGATACCACGTGTAGATCCGACGGCTCCTTCTAGATCAGATCGACGGCTCTGCTCCCCTCCTGAGCTTCAAACCTCTTCCACACTTACGTTGTAACCTCCCTGCACCTCCGTGAGATCTGACGGTCCACAGAACTTCGTGAAATATCCTCGAAGGATTTCGACTGTCCATTCTTCCCTTTGTGAATCCACGAAATGAAGAAGTGTCTCCCCACTGGAATCTTTCACATGCTCACCAACCTGCGACACTTCCTTCGGACTTTCAACAACAACTTCCCTATGCTTATCGTCCAGTGAATTCGAAGGCCTACTCCTCCTGACATTTTTCCAGCTTCAGTCTTCTTGGGTACCTCTTGCACGCACTCCTTGCGGCAACCCTTCAACCTCGACTGAGTGTTGAAGTATCTCGACTCCGCACACACCTGCAACAGTAGTCTTTCGATGCTTCACCCAGAGTCGCAACTTTGAGACTTCTCCCTGGCCTTCACACTCCTTGCACGACACTGTGCCTAACTGCACCTTCGAGGAAATGAGAGCAAAATCTATCTCTAATTGAACCCTTCTGTCAACACACTCCTTGCGGACAATTCAACTGCACTCCTTGCAGGAAGTCTCTGGCTCAAGTAGAGAAACAATTGAAACCCATTCTCTCACCCTCTCAGACTTCATCAACCATGAAATCACATACACATCATATAAAAGAAAATGTATAACTGGAAGCACATATTCATGAGCATAACATCAATACACAGAGAAAACAACACAAACCATGGATTTGAATCAAAGCTTTCTTCTATTAATTCAAACTCCTGTACATGGGTGTTCTTCATACAGTTCTCTGCATGCTCTTTTTCTCTTCATCTAAAGTTGATAATAATACAATGATACAATGAGGGTGTCTATATCTATTTCCCCTCTTGGGATCTAAAACTATCAAATCTAGAATTAAATTCCTATCTACCATCATTAACTACATTAAATGTCGACTATCTACCTAAGGATGAGAGCTTAAAGTCTCAAGGTCCATTTACAATATACAAAGGCGCCTCCTCTTAAATGACTCATTTAAGATTTGCACAACAGTTCCAAAGCATCTTCAAAATTTGTGCTGGCTTATCCAGCTGTCTTCCTCCCTCGCACTGGCTCGCTTGATGTGTTAGCGATGCTCCTGCATCATACTCCTCGGCTTGAAAAATTTCATGGGCTCCTATCCATGAGCTCCTGCACGGTCTGTCCATGCTTCTATATCACTACTTCAGTCTCCCAGCTGGCATCTTCCACTGGGTGGCCCTTCCATTTGACCAGATACTCAAAGTATTCCTTCCTTTGGGTTTTCTTACCCACTCTCTTGTCCAGTATGCATTCCATCTGCGGCTTTTCTGCAACTGGAAATTGTTTCATCCACTGGATCACTGGCTACTCAGTTCCAGTCTCTGCTTCTCCAGCCCTATATGGGTATAAATATACGATATTGAATATGGGAGATATTCCGATGCCATCCGACAACTCGATCTCATAAGCATTTTCCCCGATTTTTCTCAAGAGCTTGCATGGCCCGATTTTCTTCATTTTCAATTTATTGTATGTCCCCTTCAGGAACCTTTCTTTCATTAAATGTGCTAGAAATAGATCCCCAACTTCAAACTGAAGTTGCCTCCGATGTTGATCTGCTCTGCGCTTGTATTCCTGGCTTGAATTTTGTAGTCGCTGCTTCACTCTGCTGTGAAGTTCCTTCATCATCTAAGAAAACTCTTCGGCACTAGCGCTGCTAGTAGCGATCTGGTCTGAATCCCTTAAGTCAGAAACTCCTCTCAGCTGCATCCCATAGACAATCTGAAATGGACTCTTCCCTGTGATCCTGTTCACTGAGTCATTGTATGCAAACTCCGCCTATGGCAGTATGTGGTCCCAACTGCTGTGGTGCTCTATCACCAAGCTTCTCAGTAAGTCTCCCAGACTTCTGTTGACCACTTCCGTTTTCCCATCCATCTGAGGATGATAAGAAGAACTAAATGCCAAGTTAGTTCCCAGCTTCTTCCATAAGGTCCTCAAAAAATTCCCTATGAATTTTGTGTCTCTGTCTGAAACTATACTCTTTGGCAATCCATGAAGTAGAATGATCTCCTTGAAGAACAAATCTGCGATGTGAGTCGCATCACTGGTTTTCTGGCATGGGATTAAGTGTGCCATCTTAGAAAACCTATCCACTACCACAAAGATTTAATCTACACCTCTTTGTGTCCTTGGCAATCCCAATACAAAATCCATGCTAATCGCCTCCCATGGCCTCTCTGGTATGGGAAATGGCTGATACAATCCTACATTCTTCTTTATCCCCTTCGAATGCTGGAAAATTCGACATCTATCAATGAATCTCTTGACATCTTCTCACATTCCCGTCCAAAAATACGATTCATTCAGCTTCGCGAATGTTTTGTCATGGCCAAAATGTCCTGCTAATCCACCACTGTGCTTCTCCTTTAACAGGTTCTCCCTCATGGAGCATTTCAGAATACACAGTTGATTTCCTCTGAACAACAATCCCTCCTGGATCATATAATCTATCCAAGGACTCCGATCTTTGAGAACTAGATTCTCAGTTGCTTCATATGCTTCTGCAAAATCTGCATCACCTGCGTACATGTCCCTGATATTTTCAAAACCCAATGTTTTGACTCAGAACTCCTGCAGTAACAAACACTTCCTGCTCAAAGCATCAACCACTTTGTTAGCAGTACCAGAAATATACTTAATCACAAATGTGGAATTCTGCATATACTCTACCCATTTAGCATGTTTCTGATTCAACTTTCCCTGTTGAGTCACAAACTGTAATGCATGATTATCACTGTACAATACAAATTCTTTTGGGATCAAGTAATGCCTCCACTTCTTCAGTGCCTGTATGATAGCATAAAATTATTTATCATACATGGAGTATTTCAGTTTCGCCTCATCCATCTTCTCACTGAAATATGCAATTGGTCTGTCCTCCTGACTCAAGACTTCTCCTACGACAAATTCGCTTGCATCACATTTCACCTAAAATGTTTTCTAGAAATCCGGCAACACCAACACTGGTTGCTCTGTGATCTTTCGCTTCAACAGATTGAAGCTCTTTTTAGCCTCTTCTATCCAGTGAAAAGACTTATGCCGCTTCTTCACTGTATCCATCATCACTGCACTAATCCCACTGAAATTCCTGATGAACTTCCGGCAGAAACTAGCTAATCCATGAAAACTTCTCACCTCGAACACATTTCTCGGTGATGGCCAGTTCTTAATTACTTCCACCTTATTCGAATCCATTCTCAACTCATTTGCGGATATAAAAAAACCTAGATAAATGATTTATGTCTTCATAAATGAGGACTTCTTCATATTTATCAACAGCTTATCCTGTTGTAGCTTCTTCATCATAATGGCCAAATGCTTCAGGTGTTCAGCCTCTGATTTACTGAAAATCAATATGTCATCCAGATACACAATGACCAATTTCCCGATGAATTCCTTCAAGACTTCATTCATCAACCTCATAAAGGTACTCGGTGCATTTGTCAATCCAAACAGCATGACAATCCATTCATATAATCCTTCGTTGGTTTTGAAGGCTATCTTCCATTCATCGCCTTTTCTCATGCAAATCTGGTGATATCCGCTTTTCAAATCTATCTTTGAAAAATACTTTTCCCCGCTCAGGCAATCCATCAAGTCATCTATCCTCGGCAATGGAAACTGGTACCTGATGGTTATCTTGTTGATCGCCCTCAAGTCAGTACACATTCTCCAACCTCCACCTTTCTTTGGACTGAGTACTATTGGAACGACACACAGACTCAAGATTTCTCTGACCAATCCTTTGTCCAATAACTCCTGGACTTGCCTCTTAACTTCTTCATTCTCTTGCGGCGTCAACCTGTATGCGGATTTATTCGGAAAAATGGCTACTGGTATGAGGTCTATATGATGACTCACACTCCTCATTGGTGGCAATGAATGAGGTAATTTGTCCACTATGATGTCAGAGAACTCTTTCAGTAGTTCCTGAATCTCATCTGGTAAATCATCCACTCCTGTGCTAGTCAAAACAATCCTTGGTTTCCTGACCATAAAGAATTGTGGATCTTCTTTCTTCTTCACCTCTGTAAGAAGCTCCTTTCCAGTCATAAGAAGTATGGTATTTCTTACTTCCAGCTTCACCTCCTTATCCTTTATCGAAAGCAACATATGGGTTCTCCCATTCTTCTCCAGGGTATATGTGTTCATTCTCCCATCATGAATCACATTTCTGTCATATTGCCATGGTCTACCCAACAATAAATGACATACATCCATGGGAATAACATCACACAAAATCTTATCATTATATCCACCTATTTTGAATTCAACCAAGCATTGTTTAGTAACAGTTACCTGGTGTCCTTTTTGTAGCCATGAAACTCTGTATGGGCTGGGATGATCAGTCATCTCCATCTCTAGCTTCTCTACCATCTCTGTGGATACGAGATTATCCATGCTACCACTGTCAACAATGACCTTGCACACCCTATCCTTGGTCTTGCAAGCTATTCTGAAAAGTCTGGTCCTTTGGACTGAACTTTCCACCTCTTTCTTGGGTGTCAAAAGGACTTTACGCATCATAAGCGATCTTTCGCCTTCTGCATCTTCGGCCTCAACATCCCGCCTCTGCACTTCTGTGATGTGAGCTTCTCCAATGTCCTTCTTTTTTTCTGGACACTCGTAATACTTGTGCCCATTTTTTCCACACGTGAAGCATGTGATTACTCCACCTCTTCCTCTTCCCCTGCCTCTGGTATGAGGAAACATGTTATTGTCAGCATATCCACCGCTTTGCTCAGTATGCTGCCCTCTCTGTTCAACATGTGGCCCTCTCTGTGAGGTTCCACCTCTTTCATCTTTACCCTGAGGTTTCTTCCATTTCTCCTTGGGCTTCTGGTATTTATCCTGGGCAAATGCTTTGCCTCTGGGATGACTTCTACCTCACCCTCGCTGACCTTACTTACGGCTCAGCTTCTCCTCCACTTTCAAAGCCATCTGATAAGCATCCTCCACCATCCGAATGGTTACCATGCTCAATTCATCCTGAATGTCATATCTTAGACCATTCATATATCTAGCAAACTTCTCATCATCACTCTCCCGATGACCTTCTCTGATGTTCAGTCGATATAATTCCTCAGTGTATTCTTTCACTATCATCAGTTTTTGTCTCAGGTTCTGCATCCTCCTGAACAGAGTGATTTGGTAATCTCTCGGGATGAACTTTGCTTTCATCTTCGCGATCATTCAATCCCAACTCTTGATCTTCTTCTTGCCTTTGCAGCATCTATCAGCTTGTATCTCGTCCCACCATAAGGCTGCATGTCCCTTCAAGCGTGTGACAACGTGCTTGACTTTCTTGTCCTCTTCGATATCGTCATAGTCTAAGTAGGTATCAAGAGCTCTAATCCAATCTAGTAGCTCCTCTGCATCCAGATTTACCTCATAGACTGGAATGTCCATCTTTTCCTTTGCACCCATTCTGGCAATAGCTTTAATTAGACGTTCATTCACTGCATCCTTAGCTGCAACTTCCTCTTCGCGTTCAGCTTCAATCTCATCCTCTGAATCGCTAAAATCCCCTGCACTAGCTGTGCGTCTTTGAGCTGTCTCCATGTCTTCGAGTCTTGCTTGGAGATCTCGAATTTGTCTCTCCATCTCTGGATTGACTACCTGCCTACCTCTTCTCCTCACCTCCCTATCCTCTGGATCGGGTGATTGTCTTTCTCTCCTTGGCGGCATGGTGAATTCCCTTCTTCTTTGCTACAGAAAGCAAAGAGATAACCTGGCTCTGATACCACAACTGACGCAGCCGTACTCCTCGGAGCACGTCCGCTTCCTCAAGACCTTCTTTCATTCACAGCCCGAGGAACTCAAAGGTTCCTCTGATTCCCTATCGAGAATTTTCCTTACCCACAACAACTCTCCAATTGATCTCCCTTAATGATCGGGAAATCGGACCTCGCGATTTCGTGAATCCTATGGTCGCGTTTTTTGTGCCTCACACTTTTCTGAAATCCAATGCGAATCAACATTGACTTTCTCCCCTGCTATCGGGGTTCTCCCTATCAGGAAATTGCTACTCGCGACATCAACAAATGGAATTTCTGAACTCCGAACCCCGATGTGTCGATACTCCGATGCACACGTGCGGGTTGACTTTTCCACTTCTCATCACCTCTGTTGGGATTTCGAAATTCACGGGATCGTGAATCCTGATGCCAAAGGATTCGAGACTTACCTTTCCCTGATCCCCAATATGGTATGCCACTTGTCCTCCACTATCTCTGACTATGGCCCACACGATCCTTATGTCGAGATATCGAGTTTCACGATTCCAAGCGGCAAGTGTTTCATGTTCTCAGAAACCCTGATTCTCCGAACCCCGACTTCCCAAGATCTCCTGACACATGTCCCACACGATGGACGGTTCTAGATTTTTCGGGATATCACGAATCGCGATATCGCAATTCTCGTTGCACAAGTTTGGAGTTTCGACTTGCGACTCTCCGATACACAATACCACGTGTAGATCCAACGACTCCTTCTGGCTCGGACCGATGGCTCTGCTCTCCTCCTAAGCTTTAAACCTCTTCCACACTTACGTTGTAACCTCCCTGCACCTCCATGAGATCCAACGGTCCACAGAACTTCGCGAAATCTCCTCGAAGGATTTTGACTGTCCATTCTTCCCTTTGTGAATCCACGAAATGAAGAAGTGTCTCCTCACTGGACTCTTTCACCTGCTCGCCAACCTGCGACACTTCCTTCGGACTTTCAATATCATCTTCCCTGTGCTTATCCTCCAGTGAATTCGAAGGCCTACTCCTCCTGAGATTTTTCCATCTTCAGTCTTCTTGGGTACCTCTTGCACGCACTCCTTGCGGAAACCCTTCAACCTCGACTGAGTGTTGAAGTCTCTCGACTCTGCGCACACCTGCAATAGTAGTATTTCGATGCTTCACCCAGAGTCGCAACTCTGATACTTCTCCCTGGCCTGTGCACTCCTTGCACGACACTGTGCCTAACTGCACCTTCAAGGAAATGAGAGCAAAATCTATCTCTAATTGAACCCTTCTGTCAACGCACTCCTTGCAGACAATTCAACTGCACTCCTTGCAGGAAGTCTCTAGCTCAAGTAGAGAAACAATTGAAACCCATTCTCTCACCCTCTCAGACTTCATCAAACATGAAATCACATACACAACATATAAAAGAAAATGTATAACTGGAAGCAAATATTCATGAGCATAACATCAATACACAGAGAAAACAACACAAACCATGGATTTGAATCAAAGCTTTCTTCTATTAATTCAAATGCATGTACATTTGTGTTCTTCATACAGTTCTCTGCATGCTCTTCTTCTCTTCATCCAGAGTTGATAATAATACAATGATACAATGAGGGTGTCTATATCCGTTTCCCCTCTTGGGCTCTAAAACTATCAAATCTAGAATTAAATTCCTATCTACCAGCATTAACTACATTAAATGTCGACTATCTACCTAAGGACGAGAGATTAAAGGCTCAAGGTCCATTTACAATATACAAAGGCGCCTCCTCTTAAATGACTCATTTAATATTTGCACAACAGTTCCAAAGCATCTTCAAAATTTGTGTTGGCTTATCCAGCTGTCTTCTGCCCTCGTGCTGGCTCGCTTGATGTGTTAGCGATGCTCCTGCATCATACATCCATAGAACTATGTTTCTTGATATATTAAATGGAAACATATAGGTCTATCTATGCACTTAACTACATATATCTTCCTCTCCTTCTCTCCCTTTCTCCCCCCTCCCTACGCACCCATCTATAGGGTTGATCTTCGCACCCAACTAATGATCTTACAATACAATAATGCTCTCGCCACACAATTCTTCTCTCGCACACAACAATAATCACTCTCTTAACCCACAATAATGAACCCTTCTTCTCTCATCTAGGTATTTATTTATACAGTACAATGACTCCCAGACAACCTTGGACCAAAGTCTAAGTGTCAAAACCCTAAATTCAAAAACCCTAGGTGTCTAAAACAATAGGTCCACTTGACCCATTTTTTCCGAGCTTCGCTATCCTATCTTTCCTTCTTTTCTATGAGGTTCTCCAAAGCACTCATTGGTGGAGTTTTCCGCTTTTTAAGTTGTCCACGGTCCATATTCCTTGATGATCTGTCCTCCTCAATATTCTCGTTCAACGACTCATTTTTCCTTACTTCTCTCCTTCTTTTCTTCTTCTTTGACCACTTTGACCCAATCTTAGTCACCGTGCCTTCTGAGCAGTTCGTACTTCGCCTTTCTTCCTTAATCTTCCCTTTCTTCCATTACCAAGGCCCAACAATTTGGATGTTGTATGACTTGATATATGTGGCATAGTGTTGAGAAGTCCTTATCTTTATGATAGAAAATAATTCTTCTTTCTTCATGAGAACAAGTACCACCTTACTAAAGGGGGAGTGGAATATATTGTTAGAGCTCACAGCATGAGGGTAAACACAACACTTGTTAGTGTAGGTAAAATGAAATGACTTATAAGCACTAATAAATGATATGTAATCATGGTTGTAAGAGAGAAATATGTTGGGACATCCAATTCTTTCCAAGGATGTGATCCTTCTCATAATAAGGAATTAATTGATATTGTTTCTAAGTATGATTATATTTTCTAGGAACTATATGGATTACCTCCTAAGAGGGAAATCCAACATGAGATATATCTTTAGAAAGATTCTCATTTTCCTAATGTGGACATGTACAAGATGTCATTTGTGGATATGATAGAGATCAAGAAGCAAGTATAGGGCTTATTGGATCAAGAGGTCATCAGGCCTAGCTCATCTCCTTGTGGTTCTTCGATCGTGATGGTGCCAAAGAAATATGGCACATGGTGAATGTGAGTTGATTATCGGGCCTTAAATAAAATCACAGTGAAAATTCAATACCCTCTTCCTCCTATAGATGATTTACTTGATCAGTTAAATAATGTTGTTTATTTCACTAAGTTGGATTTGCATAGTGGATACCATCAGATTAGGGTTGCAGAACAGAATGCATGGAAGAATGTTGTTGGATTTTAACCACTTTCTTCTATTGTCTGAGTTATTGAGCCAAGGTTCATTTCTTTCGGGTTTCCAACAAAGCCTCTAAAATTATCGGCCCTCTCAGTAAACCAGAAGGCAACACAGTACACAGAATGTACTGCACAGTCTCACCCGAGATAGCTCTAAATGGGTGGTTGTAAGACTCAGGTGTTTACAGCCTAGGATTGAGTATGAGATAAGGGTTTATTATCCAGAGCCATGTGTTATGAACTGTGAATGTAATCTACTTATTTCTCATGGGTTCACATTTCCATTTCACAGTTTAATTCTCATACAACATAATCGTAATTCATATCAATATATTAACTCATTTATTAAGCATAAAAATGAACTGTTGAAAGAAGCAAAGAGGTACATGCATTCATCAAATTACACAAATATTACCATGGTTCACCCCCTCCTAGACAACGTCCACAAATATTTGGCTTTTGGCTCTTTTATTATAATATTTCTGCATCACCAATGTCGCGCACTTACAATTCCCTCTGATGGGTAAGATCTGTATGAGGCGAACTAGGTCGTACCAGGATGCACAGCCTGCAATCTAATCCTCAGATCTTCCTCCTCTCCTCTGTTCTATATCAACATCTTACAAAATTAGTTCATTACCATATTACATAGCGCATCAACTCGTATCTAGCCACGATAGAGTATTGCAAAAAATGAACTAATACAAAAGTGAATCAACCCCTCTATAATACATGTGTATCTCTATTTATATATATCAGGATCTTCAGTCATTTAAAATGTATTACCAAAACCCTAACCCTACCGATGTTAGGTCTTCCTCCCATGCATGCATGTTGTTCTTCCTCCAATTGTCATTTTCCTTGTGCATGCGCACGTGTTGTGTTACCTTCCAACTGTTACTTCCATTTATGCACGCTTTATTTCCACTTCGTCCTAGTGCCAACAGGCCACCAACACTGACATGTGACTCGTCCCGAGTCACCTAATCCTTTTGAGCTTCTTCGATATCCTTGGTGATCGTCTGGAACTTTTTCTTGAGCTCTACTTCTTTTGTTAGTCCCTGCACGGTCTTCTCCTTGATGGTGTCTACTACCTGAACTACCACTTCATCACTCAACAATCCTACACATTCGGTCTAGGTCTATGCTATATGTGTTTTAGCTCCTTCTTCTTGTGTGAGTATTTCTGCTACTCATTCCTATAGTGGTTCTATTTGATCCTAATGCTTCTGTTTCTGTGTTTGCGCAGTGATAAGTTATGCCTACATCTTGTTTATCTCTTGTATCCCTTTGATTTGTTCTGGGATTGGTATGATCTTCTACCTCTATTTGAGTTCTTGGATCATTGCATTGATCCTTTCCTCTTCCTTGTCCTAGCGTTGAACATGTGGATCCTCCTCCAACCTTGTCCAAAGTTGTGCTTCTTTATCGATCAATTCGACTGGTGTGCTAACTTACTATGCCATCTCCTGTAGTTGTGTTGTTTCTTCCTACTTCCTTTTCTCCTTCACTATTGGTGGAGTGGTTGGTGTGAGCTGTTCGTAGAGATTCAAAATATCCTTCTGATATTCATCAATTTCTTGCACAATTTGGTCAATATTTCTTGTTGCCAGGAGTTCATTCCCTTGCACAGTGCTTGGGATTTTTTCAAAAACTCCTCCCACTCCTCCTTCTAGTTCTTTTTCCTCCTGAGTTTAGAGCTTGTCCTGCTCGCAAACTTTTTCCAGCACCTTGCGCTTCTTTGTTTCTTGTTTTAGCTTGACTAAGTTTTTATGTGCATGATATTGTACCTCATGGTCGAAGCTAACCTGCAATTTGTGTAGTACCTTTGATGGCATCTGTGTCAAGAATAACTGGATTGGTCCAAATACTTCAGGGATGTTTTCCTCACGATTTCATCCATGCACAAAATGTTAGGTTTTATGTAGATCATTACGTTTGCATGTGGAATGGGTCTCATTCTTCTACCTCCACTCTTTCTTTGTCCTATATTGTCGATGGCTCTGTGCCTCTATTTCTTCTTGTTGTCTATGCTTCCTCAAATTTATTGAGGAGTTGTCCCATTTCTGCCATCTCTTTTTGCATTTTATCCCTTTGATGCATTGCATGATCGAAATCTTCCGCTAAGAAATCATGGACCATTCTGGAGATAATTTCCCTGTCGTCCTCCATGATCGTATAGTCTGGCGATGCTCGTTGTGCCTTTTATTTCTTGCACACGCCTCTTTCCTATGCGACTGGTCTATTATTTCCCCCTGGTTCCTATGTGATGGGGTTTGGGGTGGTCTCCCTTGCTCCCTTAGCTTGTTTTGGTTGTTCGTTGGTCAGATGTGTTGATTAAGGTTGGTTGTCATTGATGTCAACCCTTGAAGAAAGCCCAGTAGCACAAAGGTTTAGGTAATGGACCCAATATTTTTTGATGTAAATATAACTCATTATTGTTTTTTCATGGTTGATAAGAAGTAAATATGGATGAAATCCAAAGTGGTCCCCTTATGGTGAAACCCCTCAAGGGAAGACACTTTGTGGAGTAAAAGAACACATGATTAATTATGGAATAATGAGATGAAGGAAAGGGAATTTGTCAGGGAAAATATCCTAGATGGATAGTGCTTTTCATGTCATTTTCGGTGGTATGTGGAATGTCACATAATTCCTCACGGTTAGAGAGTTATGGCCATGAGAAGTTGGAGACCCCAGGTTTGGGTAATGGACCCAAGTTTGTTTGATGGGTAATGATATGAGTTATGATATATTTTCAAATAATAATATTCTATATGGATAGTACATTTCATGCCATTTCTGGTGGTATGTAGAATGTCACATAACTCCTCACGGTTTGAGAGTTATGGCCTTACAAAGTTGGAGGACCTTCATATGTCATCTAGAAGCCCTAAAAGGTCAAAGTAGTCAAAGTGGTTTAAGAGATTATAAAAGGTAAATAATAAAGTGAAGTGATGAGTGTATTATAATTCAAAGTGAGTACAAAATAAATTATTTCAATAATAAATTTAATGGAGAAATTAGAAGTGGACCCAACCCTAAAATAAGGAAAGTGGGCCAAGTGACCTAGAAGATGTTTTTAAGGAAGTTACTTGCAGAGTATAAATAAGAGGCAAGGATCTCTCATTTGAATCACACTTGAGAATATTGAATATCTATATGTGTCTGAGGTAACCAAGGATATCTAAACCAGAATTTTGAGTGAAGGTGAAGAAAAGAAGGCCGAAATACAAGGAAGGATAAATTCTTTTGATGGTGCTTTCTAAGGTATGTTATCTACAAGTCATCTCACCATTTTCACTATAATATTTTTTCTATAATGATTCATACCATGAAATAGCTATGAAAGTGAGAAAACATATCCAAGTATCTTTGGTAAAAAAATCAGTTTGTGGGTCGTTGTATTTTTGGAGTTACACTCCGTGGAAAATAGGGTTTGTGGCCAATCCTAAAACTAGTCAAAATTAGGTGTTTCGGGTACAAATGTCATAACTTCTCCATAACAGATCCCAATTCAGTGAGACAAAATGTGTTGGTTAGGGTACATTCTTTAGTATTTTTTGTAATAGTTTGAGATCAATTCATCAAATATTTTGTGTGGGGCACGCTCTACAAGGTCTCTCTCTAGCATAAGCCAGAATTCAGCAAGGTATGCCATTTTTGCTATAACTCCTTTTCTGAGAGGTTCCAAGTAGTTAAACTTGGAGAAATTGCATAAAACACACTGAGGAACATTGTGTATCAGTTTTAGATCTTTATACATTACAGGTTCAAAGTTATGATTACTTCAAGTTAGGGTTGTTGACTAATCCAAAACTAGGCATGTGAGACTAAAGAAAAGTTTGATGAAAATGGTAGTCTCTTAGTTTTAAAGTTAAAAAAGGTTTGCAAGAATGTGATCATATACACCAGGTCTATTACAGAGCTACAAATCATATTTGGATGATGAAATTGAGGAGGGATTTTGGTCGTGGTACATGTTGATTACATGGTTGAGACAAGTAGTTGATGAGTTGGCGCACATACATGAGGTGTATAGTTGATGATGTTGGTACATATTGATGAGTCATATTTGATGAGTAGTTGACACATGATTGGTACATACTTGGTACATGGTTTGATTCACTTGTTTATGGTACAAGTTGATTACAGCTTGGTGCATGGTTGATACACTTGTTTATGGTACAGGTTGATTACAGGTTGATGTATGGTTCAGATTTATTGGTACAGGTTTATAGCGGTATATCTCAGAATGATAGTGTGACAGTGGTTCCATCATTCTATTTCTACTTCAAGGTGGCAGGATGGGGCAAGGACAGGTGGTTGTATCCACCTTCCAGTTGTAGCCGGAGAACATAGGGGGTTGTAGCCTCCTTTTGGTTGTAGCCAAAGAATTGGGGATTTCGAGCTTCCCTCAAGTTGTAGCCTGAGAAACTAGGGGTTTGGAGCCTCCTTCCAGTTGTAGCTGGAAAACAAAGGAAGTTGGTTCTTCCAATGAATGTAATTCTTTAAGACATATAAGAAAAACCATTCCATGGTTTTCTCCCAATTTGGGTTTCCACGTAAAACTCTGGTGTATTGTGTATGCATGTGATTGTTTATTTATTACTTATCATTATTGGATAATAATTCTACATTGATATAAAATTTGAAGAAAAAGGATTATAATTACGCTATTACTGATTCATCCCCCCCTCTCAGTAATCCAACAATTGGTATCAGAGCAGGTTCCTTCATAAATTAGTTTAACCACTGAAAGGTAGATCATGGAGAGTACCAACTCATATAAAAATGGAATACCATAGTTTGATGGACAGAAGTATGCTTTTTGGAGCATAAGGATGAAGACATATATAAAGGAACAAGGATTTCAAGTTTGGCACTCAATTGTAGATGGATACACCGCACCAGCAGTTCCACCAACAAATGACAAAACAGTGAAACTCGATGAGAATAATTCCAAAGCCAAAAATGCACTTTTGAATGGTCTCAGTGATACGGCATTCAACAAAGTTGCACATTGTAAATCTGCTAAAGATATTTGGGACAAGCTTCGAAATATTTATGAAGGAGATTCAAAAGTCAAAGCAGCAAAGCTTCAAACTTACAAAGGTCAGTTTGAACAACTAAAAATGAAGGAAGATGAAGATATCGCAAACTACTTCTTACGAGTCGATGAAATGGTGAATGTAATCATAGGATTGGGAGAAGAAATGGAAGAGTCTGTAATTTTTCAAAAGGTACTAAGATCTCTTCCTATGAGATTCAACCCTAAGATATCAACACTAGAAGAAAGATCGAATCTAAACTCAATAAGCATGGACGAACTGCATGGAATCTTCATAGCATATGAGATGAGAACTGAACAAGAAAATCTAGATGTAAAAGAAGTAGCCTTCAAAGCATCCAAAAGATCAAAGCAAAATAAAAAGGAACAAGAAGAATATAGCAGCAGTAGTGACGTCTCAGAAGATGATGAAGAAGTGGCCAACTTCGTCAAAAAAATAAACAAGGGAACCAATGGTAGGTACAGAGGTAAGCTTCCTTTAATTTGTTTTAATTGTGATGGTATTGATCATTTTGCTAACAAATGTCCTCATAAGAAAAAGAGAAATGATGAAGGTTACTCAAAAGGTAGACAAACATATAAAGGTAAAAGAACTACAAAGAAAGTTTTCAAGAAAAAAAATTGCACCAAAGAAGACATCTCATCATCAGATGAAGATGAAGTCGGTGACAATGAAACAGGGAGAGTTCTATTCATGGAAGATGAAGACTCTGATAAAGAAGACTCCGAAGAATAATATGAAGAAGCATATGAAGAAGAAATTGAAGAGGCAAAATTTCACTTCTGAGAAGAATTAATGAGTGTCATAGAAGTTATCAGAAGAGAAAAGAAGAAAAACAAGAAACTACAAGCAGAACTAGATAAGAAGAAAGACACTCAAGAACTAGAACAAATGATAACAAAATTGAATGTTCAAATAGAAGAAGATAAAAGAATTGAAGAAGCACTCAAAGAATATCTAGAAGGAAAGGACAGGATCATTGGAAACCTGGAAGTAGAGATTGTCACACTAAGAAAGGATATTCAAAATAAAAATATGCAGAATAGATCAAAAGTTCTGGATGACATTATCAATAGTCAAAAATCTTATCCTGACAAGTCCAGACTTGGATACAATCAGAAAAAAAGGGATCAAGCTCCAAAACAACAGAGCAGGAAACAAATCCAAAAAGTTATGTAGAAACAATCAAAGGGGATAAAAAGATATACAAGGAAGATTATAGGGACACTCCTCCACCGAGAAGATTCAGATTTCTAACAAGTTTCTTAAATTATGAAAGGAAAGAGATGGATAAGTCTCCTTTGTAAATGATGATTCATCCAAAATCATTGGAAAAGGCACAGTCCTAATTGGGAACAAGAATGAAAAGGCAGAAAATGTTCTACTAGTAGAAGATATGAAACATAATCTTTAAGTGTGAGTCAAATGTGTGACCAAGGTCATAAAGTTACTTTTGATTCACAAAAGTGTGAGATAATAAAATAAGGTTCGGGGAAATTGGTCGCTACATCTGCAAGAACTTCAAGCAACATATATGTGTTAAGCGAAATTGGAAATGAAAAGTGTTGTCTAGGAAAGGAAGATGAAATTTGTCTATGGCATAGAAGAATGGGTCACATGCATTTTGATAACCTTGTCAAAGTCAACAAA
>ML777701.1:1358866-1371791 GCA_009831015.1 Picea engelmannii | reverse complement strand
CCTAGGAGATGAAGCGCCAAAAGTCATGTGGGCCCCGTTTGGGTAAGTTAGTACATCAACTTCCCGGGGTCGTAACTTTTGCATACGATCTCCGTTTTAGGCGTATGATAGCTTGTTGGAAAGGTATCATCAAGGAGATTCATTTTGGGGGATAAATCATGCCATCATATATCATTGAGAACCTATATCTTGAAAAACCTTCATTTAGGCCCTCAAAATGGCCCCGGAAGTTAAAACCTGCTAAAAATAGTAAATTGTCAAAATTGCCAGAAAGTTGTTTTGAGCCAGTTGGAAAAGGTGGGTGGCCACCAATATCCATCTAGATCAATCCTCCCTCCTTAGAAATTAATGGTCTCCATTGCGTTGATTTCCTGGGGGAGAAGGAAAAGCGTTTGTTGAATCTGCATCTCGGTGAGCTGCTTGTCTTGCTGGAGACGTCGCACTGCTCAGTTTGTTGAAGTCTATCATGAACCCATTGAGGTTGAGGCTATTCAACAAGTTGGGCTACATGAGAGGATGTTTTGCATAAGGAATCTTTTCATTTTGCTGTAGCCTTGTCGACCTGCTTCTGTAGGATAGAAGGTGCTTGGGGCGAGGTTGTAGTGGTTGTAGTGTCCTTTTGTTCTCCTTTTGAATAGATTGTGAAGAAGCTAAATTTTGCAGTATGAGATACTACTTTGCGACACTTTTTAGGTGGAATAGTAGTGGGAACTACCTCTGGTATTCTGTAGAGATGACCCCCCAAAGTGACAATAACACTATGAGGTCGAGACTCATAAATAGCATGGCGCTTCCACATACATGGTTGGCCCAAGAGAACATCACAGACATACAGTGGGGAAATATCACATAATACCTCATCCTTGAAGGGTTGGATGCCATATGACAATTGACACTACTGGCTGACACGAAGATCTCGTCCTTGGCGAAGCCACCCGATGTTGTATGGCTGCAGGTGTGGTGTTGTTGACAATCCCAACTGTTTGACAACCTCTGCTAAGATGAGGTTCTTTTGGCTTCCGCTATCAACAGTAAAATGCAGCGGGGTCCCCTTCACCCACATCTATGAATGAAAAAGGCGCTCCCCCTCTTCAGGATATGTTGGTTCTTCTGGTTGAATTACTGCGGTCGCGACAATAGAAGTGGGGTCTGCGTCAATGATCTGTCCTTTACCATTATTTTCATAATCAGATTCTGAATCAGGGTTTGGATCTTTGTCTTTGATCTCGGCCACCAATGACTATTTTGAGCGACATTCATCAGTGTTGTGCCAGGGGATTTTGTGGAACTCACACCCTTTTCCGGTGTCCTTCTTTGTCTTCCCGTAACCCTTATTTTCTTGTGTCTTGGACTGGTTTTCGAGAGACTGCTTGTTACGTTTGTCTTTGTCATACTTTGGTTGTTGTGGATTTACAGACCCGAATTCCCATTTGTTCTGGTGCTTAAATGTCTGCTCAATTTTAACAGCATATCGATAAGTAGCACCGAGTGATGAGATGTCCAGAAAATCCATTTCATTTTGGATGTATCTGTGTAGAGCCCCACGGTATTTCAGAACCAAATGTCGCTCAGAGTCTTTGATACCCAACTTGGTGTGCAAGGTATGGAAGGTATTGGTGAACTCCAGAACTGCTTGGCCCCTCTCTTGTTGTAGTGTGGTCCATCTCATGTACTGGTCCTCATAGTTGCCAACATGGTAATACTGTTCTTTTACCGCATCCACAAAAAAATCCCAAGTGGGATCGGCCCCATATATTCTAGACTCCTCTGTGAAACTTTTCTCCCAGTAAGTTTCCCACCAATGTTTGACATGAGGGAGAGATTTAAGTAGTGAAAAGGTGATCGTTTCTTTGTCGGAAAAATTGTGAACAGAGAAATAACCTTCCAGCAGATTTAACCATTTTTATAGGGCTTCTGCATCTATCTGTCCTTCAAATATAGGAATATCAAAATTAACTTGTACCTTGAAAGGCAAGGTGCCTCCAAAGTGGCTGCTTGATGAAGATACGCCTGATGCTATCGGCAAGAGTTGAAGGATGTGGGAAAAATTCTCCATCATTTCGTCCCTCTGTCGCGTAAGAGCTTGCTCAAGCAATAGATTGATAGGATCGTTTGCTTCGTCATTTTTCTTTTCTTTCGCCATTGAGGGTTTCTTGGGTGTGTGAGAGCAATTGTCTTTGAGAGAGACAATATTGAGACCCAACTTGCTATACTCGGACCTCGTCGGGGACATGCACTGAAAAAAATGATCAAGAACAGCCTGCTCTGATACCACTGA
The DNA here is from genome assembly GCA_009831015.1 of Picea engelmannii. Lineage (NCBI taxonomy): Eukaryota > Viridiplantae > Streptophyta > Pinopsida > Pinales > Pinaceae > Picea > Picea engelmannii. The sequence continues at coordinate 1,369,513 of ML777701.1, read as the reverse complement.
TCCGGATTATTTTCGGCACGAAATGAGAGCGGAGATATAATAAATAAATGCACAGAGATATTGCATATATTCAATAATATAACATAAATTTATCAGAGATGCAACCATAAACATAGATATACAGTAATACATGATTTATATTAATCAAAGAAATGTACAGAGACTGTAAAAATACAGAGTGAAAGACTCGCTAGAATGGTGGAAGCTTATCTCTGAGAAGAGATGTGACGGCTACTCTCATTCGCAAGAAGATGATTACAATGAGGCTCTGAAGGCCCTTTTACAATAAATGGGAATGCCAAAATTCATAGACATCCAAAAACCTAACCCTAGGAGATGAAGTGCCAAAAGTCATGTGGGCCCCGTTTGGGTAAGTTAGTACATCAACTTCCGGGGTCGTAATTTTTGCATACGATCTTTGTTTTAGGCGTATGATAGCTTGTTGGAAAGGTATCGTCAAGGAGATTCATTTTGGGGGATCAATTATTCCTTCACCTATCATTGAGAAACTCGATCTCGAAAAACCTTCATTTAGGCCCTCAAAATGGCCCCGGAAGTTAAAACCTGCTAAAAATAGTAAATTGTCAAAATTGCCAAAAAGTTGTTTTGAGCCAGCTGGAAAAGGTGGGTGGCCACCGATATCCACCTGGATCAGGTGCTCTAAGGCAACTATAAAATATTCCATTGTTCCTGATTGTTTCAACTTTTTCAAATGGACCAAATGGTTGGTGTCAGTTTCAAAGCGTTCACAAAGCTTTTCCACAAAGTGTGTCCAAGCAATATACCCTTGACAAGAAATTTTTATTCATTGCCACCATTACCAACGTTCTTTATCTAGATGGATAACACCATAATGGAGTTTGTCCAAGTCATCTATAATGTCGTATAAAGATAAATAATGTTCCATTTGGGTTACGCAACCAGTGGGGTCTGAGCCATCAAATTTGGTCACATCCACCTGCAGAAGGCGTAGGTCACATTGAAAGTGATGGTGCTGAAAGTTATGGGAATGAGAGGAATGTTCACCTTCAGTATGTGGGGGTGAGTCAGAGGAAGGTTTATCTATAGGGATATGAAACTTGGTGTAGAGTGACGAAAAGACAGATTCAAGTTGGGTGGTTAGGTCTTGTTTGATTTCCTCCATTAAGGACTTCATAGTTGTATTGATGGTGACAAAATTGGCATTGAGTTGTTTCACTTCTTGTTGGGTCTCGGTGAGACTAGATTGCAAGGTATTGAAGCGAGCTTCCAAGTCTTGGCTACGAGTATGGGCCATGAGGACGAGGGAACCAAAAAGGGGCGGGTGGGGTCAAATTTTTTTCTGAAAAATGATATGTATGAATGTGATAAGGGAGAAGAGATGAATCCAATGGAATAGGTCTCAAAGAATACTCTGGTTTGAATAATACTGAAGTGATGAAATGCCCAAATTCTTAACCAGGAAGAAATGTGTAGTTACTTGGAAACCTAAACATAGTTGGGCGGCAATAGATCTTGTCTATTTTGATTTGTTTATGTTGTTTTCCCCAAGGGTTAGGTATTCAAGGGTTCTAAAAACAAGGGTTTACCTTGTGCTATAACTCTCTGATATACGTGCGGGGTCCAATAGTAGTACTCGGCCCAATATCTCACGACACTAACTAAGGAGGATAGACCGTACCCTTAGCCGTACTACTCGACTACCCAAGTACTAGATATTATCTTCCTGAGTTTCGTTCTCAGTGGCACTATAGCAGTCAAGCGATCGATTGGTTTATCTAAAAAGGGCTTTAGGAAATCTAGGTCGATCCATACAGAGGTGTTGTCTGATGCTCTACCACTCGAAGGGGTACCAACATGGGTTACAAGGGTGGCCAACATATGTGAGCTTAATAACCACTTGTATTTCCTGCATGTATGAATCCATCAACTACAGGTTTATGTGCACAATGACAGATCTTTGTGGCTTAAATATGCTAGAATACGTCTCTACGCTGAAAAAAAAAGTTACCCACAATTTCTGAGAAGGAAAGTGCTTTGATACCACTTGTAATATACTAGATATAAAAAGTATGTAGAACATAAATAAAATGCTAGAAATGGTAGAATAACAGTAATATAACCAGAACAATCACCACAATAACACTGAAGTGATATAAGAATAACAACAAAAATAACACTTTGATTTTGAGAGAAATGTTCATGGGCCTCTTCGAGGGGGAAACCTCCAGTCGAGCATAGCTCTATTACAATAATATCTAAGCTAGGGTTCTCATACCCTCGACTCCAATTTATACTAAATATTTCTATAAAAAGAAGCATCTATAGGAAGATCCTTCTAGAAGTAGAAGCTTTTATTAGGTTTTCTTACATTCAACTTATTTTATTTTATTGCAAGGCATTATTAATATTGACATTTATTACATACAAATATATTTTTCTACCTATGTGTGGGTTAGGACCCTAACAGTGATGTAGGAATCCATCGTTCAACTTCCTCAAGTCGATGCATATCTTAATCCCTCTTCCTTGTTTCTTGTCCTATACTACCATCGGGCTTATCCATTCTAATTCTTTAACTGGTTCAATGATGTCGGCTTCGAGCATCCTATCAATCTCATGTTTCACTTTTTGTTTATATATGGGGTTCAGTCTATAGGGTCGTTTTCTTATAGGTCTCGCTTCAGGTCTGAGTGGTATCTTCATTTATCCCAGTTCTCCTGCTATACCTTTCACTTCTGTCAATGTTGTGGGAAAAAGGTTTCTATATTCACGCAACAATTTTGTGATGCTTTCTACTATTTTCTCTCTAGTAGTCTCCAATGTTGGCCATTTTGGGTTGTTCATATGTCCTGATGTTAACTTCCTTTACCTTGATTGGTGCAACAATGAATTTTGATTCTATGGGTGGTCCTTCCACATCTCTTTCACCTTATACTTCTTCGATCTGAATGTCACATGGGTCATATTCATCTTGTGATTTCTCCTGTACATGATAACATGACAATACTTCCTTGATTGTCTGTTTATTCCGTTGTTTCTCTTCTATGATAAATTCTATTTCTGGTTCTTCAATGAATATTACTCCTCTGATTCATTTGAGAGCTGCATCTATGTTGGGGTTCTCATTCTCGAATGACAAAATGATTGTGAAGTTCTATTGCAACGTCCTCAATATTGTAGTTCCTTTGCACAATTCCTGTTTTGTGTACCGGTTTTCTAATATTCCCTCTAAAGTATGTATGAAGTGATGAGACCATTCCTCTAGTGGCATCATTTTCCATAGTGTTTTGCACTTCTCCAAGTGTTCTGTTGGTGTCTCTTGTCCTTGGCATTGCTATTGTTTGTTGTATTCTTGTTCTGCTTCGAACCTTATGTGTAGTAAGCACTTACATTGATATCATTATGTGATGGTCTCTTTATGTGCGCCCCACCATCTTGCAGGTGTGGCCTTGAATTCTAAGTCAAGTGCTGACAGTCGCTAGTTCTCTAATACTTTGTCTTCGTATTGTGTCAAGAATGTTTCCAAATCATTTAGCCTGTGGAAATTGGGTGGTTCTTTGATTTTTATGCCTACCCATCTTACTGCACAGTCTATTATTGCACATCTTTGTGTGGATACTTCATGTAATCTCTATTGCCAGTTTTCTAACCCGGTGTCTGAGTCTGTTGCACATGAAGTAATGATCTTCCAACTGAGTACCTCATCTGTAGTTGGGTTTACATAATCCTCATCATGTGCAGTTTTTTTGTACGGTTGGATGATCTCATCTAAGTCCAGGAAAGTGAATTCTATGAGCCTCTCCCCTTCCGATGGATCTAGTGGTGCTATGACCCTGTATTCTCCGGATTCAAATGTTAATTTCCTAGTTTTCAAATTGATTATGGTCTGGTTTTCAAACACCCAATACAATCCAAGTAGTTTCGAGTAAGGTGTTGTGGTGTCCACTATTTCAATGACTTCAAAGTCTGCTTTAGTGTGCACTCCATCAAGGTCTACTATTACTCCTTTTAGTCTACCTATTGGTAGGACTCTATGCTAGTTTGCTAGTTTTAATTGGACATTTGAGTATCCCAGTATTGGCTCTCCCATGCATTGTCAGGTCTTCTTGGGTAGCACATTCACTTCGGATCCTAGGTATAGTATAATGTCTCCCATATTGAAATCCTCAATGTTATCATTTTGTCTAGATTACCTACTTGTTCTTCTTCTGGTGTGTAGGTGATTGACAGTTTTTGGTTCTAGCTTCTCTTCCATCTCGCTGCTACATTTCTCTAGTATGTTTTGAAATATTTTCATAGATGAAGGATCACTTAATACTTTTACGCATGATTGAGAAAATCCTTTGATTGTACTTACTTTTCCTTGGGGCTGCATTCCGTTGGTATGATCCAATGATGGTGGCATCTCATATTCTGGGGCTTCCTTAAATGGTTGCGCAGTTGAAGTTGAGGATCTATCCTCCTTCTGAAATTCTTGTCTGGCTTCCTTAAAAGTCTCCTTTTCTTTTGGCACGTCAATCTGCTTTCGTGGTTCAGTTTTCTTCTTTATCCATTGGTTATGTGTTGGTTCCTGTCGAACTGTGTCACTTCCTATTTTCATTCCTCCACAAGTGACTATATTGATGTTTCATCTGTCATCCCTAGCTTTGTCTGAAATCCACTGGACATTCTAATTGTTCTGATTCCTCTTTTCCTAGATCTTTACTAGTAGTGTCAGACATTCCTCTATATCGTGGTCCGATGCCCGACAATACATACAAGTTGTTGGTGGAAGTGGACATTCTCGTGCCTAATGTCCTAGTTGCTGACAATTGTGACATGTGATGGGTCCTGTACCATGTCTGAAACCTCATCTGGCTCATCCTCCTCCTCGATAGCCTGCTCGGTCACCTCTTGACACGTTATACTAAGGTGCCTGATTATACTACTCGATATTGTACTGGGGTTGTGTCGGATTATACTGCAGCTGCACTTTATTGTGTTGTTGTTGTGCAATATTATACTACTGCTGTGTAGTGGTGTATGGAGCTAGGGTTTGATTGAACTATGGCATTGCTTTCCCAATCATGATTTCAGCCTATACCCTATATGCATTTGATGTTCTTTCCCACATCAACTACATAGTTCTGCATTATCTGTTTTCATGGCCTACTGACTTACAAAAGGTACAATATGAATTCTTTGGAACTGTCTGGTATTTCTGCATCATTGTGCATTGATAAGGGTCATGACATGGTTTCTTTCATATTTCGCACCATAACCTTTCTTGTGGTAGCGGATTTGGCATACCTATTTCCATATACTGCACGAATGTTGGGCATTCGTTCTTATGGTGTCCTTATGTCCTACATGTGGTGCACCAAATGGATTCTCGTTTGTCCTTATTCCTATTCCGGTTTAGCTAAAATGTTATATTCTTCAAATCCTCCTTCAATTCCTCAATAGTTGGATCTCTCTGTTGGTATTGGTTCTCTTCCAGTTGCAAGGATTCCTGCAAAGCCTCTGCCTACGTATGAAGTTTTTTTTGTCGTAGGGGATATTTTAAGTGTGGGAGTAGTGAGTTGACAAACAGGTGTTGATGTAGCATCTCGTTCATAAGGTATTTTAGTTTTCCTTTTAGTTTCTTGAACCTCTGATCGATCTCCCATATCGATTCTACTTGTTTCTATCTTATTTCAATCATCTCGTTCATGTACTGATCCTCTGAGCTCGGCTTCTGGAACTCATTAATCAATAGATTCTTAATGTCTGCCAATGTCCTCATCATCCCAGGGGCACTGTTAATGTCTAGACTCATGTACCTGTCTAGTGCACGGTCTCTTAGCCTAATTGTTAGATGCACAAGTTTGGTGTCTTCATCAGTGATCTGTTTTACCTCCCAGATCTTTGCACAAATGAACAAATGCTTCTCAGGGTATTTTATTGCTTATCCTTGAAATTCTGGTAATCTGATAGTGGGATCATGTCCTGCCATTCTGAATACTGAACTACTACCTCCTTTGGGCGTTGTATATAATTGACTAGTGTTTTCGGAAATGGTTCCTCCAGTTGTTTTTCCTAGTGTATATGTACTTATTGTTGTCGAACTTCCTCCGAACTTCGGTTGTCTAAATGGTGGTGTTCTCTTTGGTGTATTAGTCACACATGGGTTTTTGGGTTCCACAATGACATTAATATGCATAGGATGGTTTCCTTCTCCTCCCGTTCTTGGGCCTCTCGTATGTTGCGCATAGGATTTACTCAATATGCTCCACAACACGAAGATCCTCTACCTCTTCCTAATCTCTCTCCAAGACCTCCATCATGACTATGACTCTCTTCTTTGTATTCACCTTATATTGGTAGGGTACTCTGCTAGGGTACTCTTCTACACATCATTCATTCGGGAAAACTCAATCTCTTTGTTTCTCGACCAACCTTTTATTTATTCTTTCATGGGGTTCCATGGTCTCAACATTTCTTTCTAATGGCTCATTGGTCTTCTTGTGTTGCTCGTTGTTTTCTTGTGCAATCTATATCATCTACTTAGTCCTCTCTTGATCCTTCTAACATGACAACAGAATCATTTGTTGGATTTTAACTACTCTCTTATATTGTTTGAGTTATTGACTCAGGGTTCATGTCTTTCGGGTTTCCAACAAAGCCTCTAAAACTATCGGCCCTCCTGGTAAACCAGAAGGCAACACAATACATAGAATGTACTAAACAGTCTCACCCGAGATAGCTCTAAATGGGTGGTTGTAAGACTCAGGTGTTTATAGCCTAGGATTGAGTATGAGATAGGATTTTACTAACTATAGCCATACATTATGAACTGTGAATGTAATCTACTTATTTCTAACGGGTTCATGTTTCCATTTCACAGTTTAATTCTCGTACAACATAATCGTAATTCATAAAAATATATTAACTCATTTATTAATCATAACAATGAACTGTTGAAAGAAGAAAAGAGGTACATGCATTCATCACATTACAAATATAGTACCGTGGTTCACCCCCTCCTGGGTTACATCAACAAATATTTGGCTCTTGGCTCTTTTATTATGATAGTTTTGCATCTCTAGCGTTGTGTGCTTACAATTCCCTATGATGGGTAAGATCCATATGAGGTGAACTAGACCGCACCAGGATCCACAACCTACGATCGAATCCTTAGATATTCCTCCTCTCCTCTATTCTATCTCAAAAACTTCCAAACTTGGTCCATGACCATATTACATAATGCATCAATGTGTATCTAGCTACGATAGAGAATTGCAAAAACTGAACTAATACAAAAGAAAATCAACCCCTCTATAGTACCTGTGTATCTCTATTTATATATATCAGGCTCTTCAGCCATTTACAATGTATTACCAAAAACCTAACCCTACCAACATTAGGTCGTCCTCCCATGCACGCATGATGTTCTTCCTCCAACTGCCGTTTTCCTTGTGCACATTTTTTTGCATGCACGCATGTTGTGTTACCTTCCAGCTATTACTTTCATTTCTGCATGCTTTCTTTCTCATGATCATCCTTCTTTCCACTTCGGCCTAGTGGAAAAACTTCCTTTAAAACCAAACATGGATTTTTTGAGTGGTTATTTATGTCGTTCGGGCTTTGTAATTCTCCAACAACTTTCATGCATGTGATGAATGATGTATTCAGGCCTTTCCTAGATGATTTTGTGATTGTATATTTAGACAACATTCTTATTTTTAGCAGGGCTTGGGATGAACATGTGAGGCATGTAAATCAAGTATTGGATACTTTGTAAAGGGAAACATTGTATGTAAAAATTTCTAAATGTGAATTTGGCAAGACTGGACTTGTACACCTAGGTCATATTGTAGGAGGACGACAATTAAAAATTGACCCTTCCAAAATTGATTTAATTGTAAATTGGCCTGAGACAAAAAGTGTAACTGAGATCCGGATCTTCTTAGGTGTAGTCCAGTATTGGAGGAGGTTCATCTCAAACTTCTCCTTTATAGAATCTCCTTTGCATTCCTTAACCAATGTGAAGAACACTTTTCAATGGGAAGGAAAGAAACAAAAATATTTCGACACTTTGAAGGAGAAGATCAGTACCGCACCAGTATTAGCACTACCAAATATTCAACAACATTTTGAGATCGAGGTAGATGTCATAAGATACACCATGGGTGCAGTATTGACAAAATATCGTAAGCCTATGTATTACCACTCTGAAACTTTTAACCAAGTTGTTGTTAACTATCCTACATATGATAAAGAGTTGTATGCATTAGTTCAAAGTGTAAAGAAATGGAAGCACTACTTGTTAGGGAAGGAAATAATCATACATACAGATCACCAAAACTTATAGTATCTCCAAGCACAAACCAAATTGCAGCAATAACAACACTATAGATGGATGGGTTTTCTACAACAATTTCATTTGGTAATCAAGTACAAAAAGGGTACAAGTAACAAGGTAGTTGATATGATTTCTGGACCTCCTATTGTTGCTTATATTATTTTGAAGAATAATTATTTATCTCATGATTTCTATGTGGAACAATATGCCATTGATGAAGATTTTAAAGAAGTATATGCAAATCTAACCCATGGTGCACAACTAGAGAACTATTCTTTGCAAGGAAAAATAATCTACGATATTGGAAAGCTATGTATTCCTACAAGTGAGTGAGTCCATGTAATACGAGAAGCTCACACTTCTCTTATGTCTAGAAATTTTGGGGTAGGAAAAAATATGGCTCATTTGTAGAGGTTTTGTTTTTGGCCTCAAATGAAAGTAATTGTAACTAAATATGTAAAGGGGTGTGTGATGTGTTCTACTTGTAAGCCCACTAATAGAAATCTGGGGCTATACTCACCACTTAATATTCCATCCCATCCATGGGAAAGTATCTCCATGGATTTTGTAGGGGTTTACCAATGTCAAAAGGGGGTCATGACTATTTGTATGTTGTAGTGGATAGGTTCAACAAGATGTGTATCTTGATTCCATGTAAAAAGAAGATCATTGTTGAGCCGACTGCTAATCTCTTCTTTTAGTATGTTTGGGTTCACTTTGGGTTACTCACATCCATTATCTCAAATCGAGATACTTGATTCCTTAGGGATGTTTCGACAATCTTGTGGAGAATGATGTAAACCAAATTGAAGAGGAGCACTAATTTCCATCCATAGAACGACATATAGAGAGAGGTGGTAAACTGAATAGTGGTACTTTTTCTTCGAGGCTACTACAACAAGCATCCCAAGTTGTGGGATGAACAAATACCCTATGTACATCATTCTTACAACCGAGCCTTACATTCATCCACTCAGTGTTCTCCTTTTTAGACATGTTTTGGGTACCTACCCAAGGTTCCTTTAGACTTTATGTATGGGAGAGATACCAATGAAAATGTATAAATAACAGAGGATCGAGCCCTCAAGTTCATCCAAAGGATCCAACAGGTGCACCAGGTAGTCAAGGAACAATTGGAGAAAATTCAAGCACAATATAAAGCTCAACATGACAAGCACAAGGTTGATCAACAGTTCCAGGTTGGAGACTGGGTATGGCTTCACATCAGCAAGGAGAGATTGAAGGATGAATGCAAGAAACTCAAGCCCATTCGTTATGGAACCTTCACTATCTTACAAAAAAGTGGTACCAATGCTTTTTGTCTAGATATTCCACCTTATATGCAGATTTACTCAGTTGTGATTGTAGAGAACTTGAAACTTTTTTATCCTCCTTTGATCATGGATCATAATGAGGAAGTTTCAATACCTTCAATTGATGATTTTTCTCCTAATTAATTGGATGAGTTAAAGGAAGATATAATCCTGGACAGAAGGATGAGGACTTCATGTGGGGGTGATGTTGATTATATTTGAGTAGGATTAAAGGGTACACATCCAAGCAAGGCAAAGTGGATTGAGAAGGACAAGGTGAGAGAACTCTTCCCTCACTTATTTGTTGATTTATGAAAGATTTTGGTGGTCCAAAAATATCTCAGTGGGAAGGTGTGATCAAAAAAGGATCCATAGAATACTAAGAACAACTCAGAACTCACAGAAGCAACTCAAGATGCTCAGAATGGCCTCAGCAGATAGAGAAAGGGAAAAAATTCAAATTTCTCAAAACTCAGTGAAAATGACATCATTAGGAAGAGCATGTCACAATATTTCTAATGACACAAACAACTTGTAAAACAGAGTTACGGATCGAAAGATATTCACATTCAAAGTTTGGTCAACCTAGCCCAGTCAGTAGGGTGATGAGTTAGCATCCATACTGTTGGCGTTAGCACTAGTACATATGACTTCAGCATCCGTATAGCACAAGTGGTAGGAGAAGGATATGACACATGTCATGTTGACATGAACATGACATTAGCATGGTGACATGGAAACACCAAAGGCTTCCACGTGTCACCCATATTTGGCATATCTAGACTGATCTGTGGACCAGTAATATTTTTCCACGTATAAGTCTGTATGATCCGTACAATGACATGGCACTAACATGGCATGGTGAGTTGGAAGTTGACGTGTCATCCATAAAATGACATGGCACTGACATGGAAGGATGACATTGTAGTGGATGACGTGGTCAAATAGGAGGCTACCATGTGGCAGTGGGAAAATGACTAATGACAACCTGTGACCAGAAATAAAATAAAAAAGGGATTTAGTGGGTCC
>ML777701.1:1314846-1358821 GCA_009831015.1 Picea engelmannii | reverse complement strand
TATATATATATATATATATATATATATATATATATATATATATATATATATATATTGTTACAAAAGTCAAGCCAAAAGGGGGAGGCCCATGGGCTTGACCCCGAGACATCCTCCCTCCTTAATGCCTTAACACTTGTTTCATAACCAACAGGCCAAAATCCCTTCATTGTAATCTATGTCAGTTTTATTACTTAAAAGTTGCATCTGCCTTATCTCAGGAAGGAGGCATGCATGTGTACGGTTGGGCACAAATTTAGAGACATGGTACGTCAACACTTATTTCAATTTGCAGGGTACAGAAATCGAACTCCGTTATCAAGTTTTTGTGTTCAGATTTGATGCTTATGTCTCTTCATTATTGATATTTTCCTTCTTTAATGGTGCACTTTAATTTATGCTCATTTAATGCAATTATTTATAAGTCACTCGATGAAAATATCTTGGATTAGGTAAGCTATTGGACCTACTCATCATACTACGAGAATTCAAATATGGTTAGAAACCAACCAAGGATGCAAATCATCTCTCTTATAATAACAAATATTATGACCCATGAGTTGACTTGGAAATCGAAGGAATGATGATCAATCAGGTGGTAGTTTATTTTTGTTCGCAAGTTAATATTTTTCACGAGAAACATGGGTACGAATGGGTTGACCTAACCTAACACCCATAATGAATTATTCTTAAGTTAGCTAATCAGATATTAATAGAACCAATCAGAATACTGAAAAATGTCGACACACAAATTATGGGAATACCGGATTCAGTCAATTTTGAGGTGATTGACCTTGTCAAAGGAATGCCAACATATGCAGCTCTTGTCAGTCACCCATGGGGTCGATGAATGAAAACAACTATCTCTCTGGAAAGAGATAGAATCAAATTAAAAGGAAGTGGGAGAAAATAATTATTCCCCTAGATCCAAAGGAAGGAAAACCATGGATGGAGTCATGGGATGAAGATCAAGAAGCCAGATGTTTATATCATATAAATAATGAAAAAAATGATTATATAGAACCAACCGTAAAGGAGAAATTTTTAGAGAATCTCCAATGTTGGTCAGACATAATTATGACTCTTCCTTATACAACTGGAAAATAGAGAACTATGAAGCACATGAAAATTTTTGTTGGTATATCAAAGTTATTCCAAAAAAACATATTAAGACGTGTTATTCAATCCAGGCTATACCAAAAGTTTATGAAAAAATATCCCAAAAAAATTCCACTCTCATTCTGATGGACATTCAGATAAGAAAAACCTTGCGATATAGTGGACAACATGCCCCTTCAACTCATATAGAAGAGGTAGAAAAATACATAGGAGAGCAAGGAATAACATAGAGTCTTGTGGAAACTTTCATAGGCCAGGCTGGAAGATGGTGGGAAACACATTTCCCCCCAATTATAGACATGGACGATTGTGTAGAAATACTTCGTTGAAATATTTGGCAACAAGAAATTATCCAAAGATGAAGATATTCATACATTCAAACTCAACTACGATCCAATAGAAAATATCCAACATTATGAAAGAAAATGGTGAAGAATTGGATACAATGATGAAAGGGTATGGCCCCATATGTTTCCAAGTACATTAGATGATATACCAAACAAATGGTACAAAATTGAAGAAGCCTATGGCCACACTTTCAACTGGACCGAAATCAAAATAAATTTTGTGCAAGACTTTGAATTTAATTCAGTAGAGGAACACTTGAAAGACGCACCATGCCATATAAAAATATTTCTAGAAAGTCCTTCACCATCTCAAGAAAAAGAAAAAGAAAAGATATTGGTCGATGAAGGATCGACATCAACTTGCAACTTTGTGTTGGTAGAAAACAAGGAAATATTGATTGCTTGGAGGATTGATATGAAGAATACAAAATGGCCAGGACAGAGCTTCCAATGGAAGAAAGACCATACAACATTACAAAATCATGTGAAATCAGTATTAAGAATATCCATAGAACATAAAGAGGACCCATAACAACCCGACTTCCAAAAATGTTTTATGAAAATTGAAGAAGGAGAATGCCATCTCGACGAAGCAAAGCCACCAAAATGGATGGAAGCATAAATAAGAACAAAATAATTCGACATGTCAAATGATGACCGACCAAAAATGGTGAGAGTAGGTGATTATTGGTCTGATAAGCAAACAATCGACATAGTCAATCTATTAAAAGAGTACCAAGATGTTTTTTCACTTGACTACAAGGACCTGAAAGGACTTGTAGAGGAAATGGGTGAAATGAACATTGAACTGATCCCAGGAGAACATCCAATTAAAAAGTGACCATACAAGTTAGCACATAAGTACAAACCGATCATTCAAAAAGAGATCGAAGGACTGCTACAAGCAGGCATTATTTATCCTATGAAGAAAGAATAATGGGCAAGTTCGATGGTGGTACAACCAAAGAAGCATGATCCAAAGAAGTTGAGAATTTTTGTCTGCTTTCGAGGACTAAACAAATAGAATGTAACATATGTTTCCCCACCCCTTTTGTTGATGAAATAATAAATGAAGTCACTGGTCATGAATATTATTCATCTACTGATGGATTCTCATTTTCCAGCCCACAGACGCACCTTTCGAGCATTGTGCACCCACAATGCTTATGTTCTCTATGTATTCTGTGCAAAGTGTGCCCAAAGTTTTTTTTTTCTCTGCACATTTTGGGCCCTGTGCACCCACCGTGCCTTTTTCTAAACTGTAACACGTGCATCTGTCCAGAGACTTGAAATTGTAATATTTTTTTGTGACTATAACTGTAACCTGATGTTATGCAATCTGTTAATGTACCACACGTAGATCCCCTTCCCACATGAAGGTTTAGTCAAAACATAGGCACTTAGGGGGTTAAAAAGAACCATATTTCTCCTCTTTTTCTTTGATTTTCCACATGGATGGCTTGTTTTGATTGTAAAAGTTAAGTGGAGATCATTTTCTATCACATATATAAACACTTGCATTGGGACCATAAATCGAACTTTAATCATTAAGTATGCTCTTCTCTCATGCCATAGAGAGATCTTGAGAATCAGAAATGTGATTAAGAAGACATTCGTATCCCTTAAAAACTTTAGGAGAGGACAAATCCCCCCTAGGGATCCTCTTAGTTTCTTTTCAAAACATCTTAAATTTGTAAGGGCCCATACATTCCCACATGTTGCAAAGATAGGATAGTTTTTGAAGCTACTTTCTTAGTTTACATCACTAGGGGAGTTTAAAGATTATAGTAACGGGACCATACATGCCCACATGCTTGCAATCTAGGATAGTTGTTCAAAACATTTCTTAGATTAAGTTGGATTAAGGAGTTTAAAGGATTGGTAAGGACCCATATGTCCACATGCTAGTTCTTTAGGGAATTTAAAATTTCACAAGGTTGTACCAATGGCATCTAGTAAGATAGGTAATCAAGATTTGTAAGGACCACAGGAAGTCCACATGTTGCAAGATGACATCTAACTTATTAAAAATTTGGCACATTTTATCACTTTCTCACACACAAATTCACTCCTCACCCACATAATTTCATCTTGAATTGTGGAGGTTGAAGTAGGTATCCTCCAAAGGGATTCTGAAACATCCCACTATTTCTTGAAGAAGTTATCCACACCCACTTAAATCAAACGATATCTGTTCACACCCCCAATCTCTCAAACAACCACATCTAATTTTTTTCTAAAAAACTCACTAAGTTTTCCTCCATAGGAGGTGCCAAAATAAATATTTTAGTCTAGGTAGGATATTGGGGGTAGGCATCCAAATATCCCCCCATTATCTGGTTCTCACATCAAACATTAGAAGTTGAAAAATAGGGAACTTTAAAATCCTCCAATTCAAGTGTTCTTAACACCACAAGGCAGGGAGATACCCGTGAAGTGTCAGAGGGTGAGGTCTGGTTATTCTTTGCGTCCCCCCTTGAGGCACCCACCTCTTGGAAGGGATCCAACCTGTGACCCATTTCTGAGGCTGGAAATCTAAATGTCAGACTTTGACCGAGGTACCTAGTGACCAAAATTTAGGACATCTACCCAGGTGGCAATTGTGGGCTGCAATTGCACCTTGATCAGATTTTGTGTGGCTATTGGGAAATATCTCCATATATTTTGGGATATGCACCCTCTACCCCTCATTATAACTAATTATTTCATCCTTAACTAGTTCCTCTTCTGGTGGCTTCAGACCCCATTGATAAGTGCTATTGGAAGGTCCAGTGTTATTTGAGAGGAAGGATGTTACATCTTTTTTAGGACACGGGCATTTGTTTTATTTGTTCTCCCATGCGGAAAAAATACACCTACCCACATGTATGGTTATTTTCAATTGATTTATGTATGATTCTCTTTTGATTACATGTGATGGTGAGATATATTGTGAAGGTCCAAATTACACAAGTGTCTTGTTCATTTACTTCTCTCATCACCATTTTGCACACATTCCACTTTTCTTGTCAGACATCATAGGGGACCAACATAATCCCGCCATTCTAGACACTTGCAAAATATTCATCGGTATTGGAGGTCCTCCAAACCTGTCCCACTCAATGGAAATCATTGCTTTCCACCTTGGGGGCAGTCGACCCTGTTGATACTAGACTCATCGCATTTGATCTAGATTGTGGGGAATCTCGTCTCCCTACTTTGGTAGATTTTCAGATACCATTCAAGATTCGAAATATCACGGTTCATCGATGTATCATGGATGAAGGTGCATCCACATGCATCATTTCCAAAACAGTATAGAAGAAACTTGGCTACCTTGAGCTAATACCATCCGCCATCAATCTGAGAGCTTATGATGGACGACCATCCTCTCCTGAAGGGCTCTTTCAAAATGTCCCTGTTGAACTTGGGAGAAAAAAACATCCTTATTGACATTGAAGTTATTGATTCCCCACTAGATTACAACATCTTGTTCGAATGTAGCTACATGTACGCTATGAAGGTAGTGGTCTCTTCTATGTTACGAATGATGATGTTCCCCCACAACAGAAAAACCATCACCATTGACCAACTTTCACATTATGAGCCTAACCACTCCTCCAACATCGATAACATCTTACCTCTTGTCCGTACCAGTTCCAATGCATATCCACTCATAGATATGGGTCCCAAAATTTTCAAGCATCCATCTTTGTTGGGGGCATACCATGGAACACCACCCCTGATACACCCCTCAGCACAAGTGTGTGTAATATATTCCAACGAGACTGACAATAGAGATACCATTCCTCCCACAGAGGCTTATCCACTCCCTGACGTCCCACTAGTGGAAGAAACCTTACCTCAAGAATCCCCTGAGAACCCTATGACACCACTTATCCTTGATTTCACCCTCCCCCAAGTTCAAATCCCGGTTTGGGAGACAGTCCCCCAAGACATTACTCAAATTCCCTTCTTCTACCCCCCACCGAGAGTACAATCTTTCCAGGTAGTTGCAACACTTACCCTTCCCAACATGGTTCTTGCCATTTTGGTATGGTATCTACACCCACCCGCGATGGATCCTCAACCATCCCTCCCTCCCCAAATAGAGGGTATCCTGATGTAGATTCCAATATTAACCCCAACGACACCACGCTCACCCCCACTTACCAGCGCCACTGCTATGGATGGGAGGAGATGGAAGAAGAAATATCCCACCTCTCCACTTCCTCCTCGAGTTCAACCTCCTTGCACATTATGTGAGAGAGAAGTACACCCCACAAATATATGTCCCTCTTTCCCTGAGTTACACAATTTGATCCAACTCCCTCGAGAAACCACCTTGTTCATCACTTCAACAAGCACATCTAGTACTACCACCGTGTCCCCTACTATAGGCACCAAAGGGATGCAAACCGAATTTGCATGTGCCATATGTTCAGAGTATGGCCATTACACTCACCATTGCCCCGTGCTACCTCAATTTTGATAAACGCTAATGGTCGTATGCCAAAGATTTTAGCAGGACCCTTCTCCACCCACATCATTGAATACTCATGTCACTAACATCCATTATTTCATGACCTCAGTCAATGGATGAATGAGGTTCCCTTGCTCTCTTTGTGAATAAATTGATCATTTCACATACTAGTTTCCTATGATCATTGAATACAGACGTCATCAAATGGCCCTTGTTCAAACTCTTCGAACCACCTCACTACCTATGATGCAAGTGATTCCCCCTCTTCCCTCTTCAGATATTGTTCATATCACCTCCCATGACCCTGAGTCACTTCCCACCCATCCATGGTTCATGAATAGACTATCTAAGGATTTTCCCCCAAATCCTCCCAACTCTCTGGTTCATTTCCCTCAAGAAATCTTACCCCCAACCATAGTTTAAAACCCATAGTGTCTGGACATTTGGTTTATTTCAAGTGTGCCATCGCACCATATTTGTGATACCCCCTATATGTCTTCACCACCTGAAGAAAATCACATGGTGAAAGTCACCAATGTTACTTCCCTGGATCCCCTATATTCTTGCATTTTCCACTCACTACTACATATTGAAAAAATTTCGACGACCACTTGCGACGAAAGTACTGTTTCGTGGCAACATGCAAGAGAAAAAGTTCATTTTTTCTAAATCCATCCCGTATTCATCGCTGTCTCGATGAATTTAGTTTGGCCACATTATTATGGTCAATGTTTGTTGCAAGAGATACGACTTTAGTTTTTCTGTCGCAAGAGCGATGACTTACCTAACCTTAAAATTGAATGTTGAAAATGACCTAAAATAAATAGGTAAAAATAATAAATATTTGTAGGTCACGTTTGTCGCAATTTCGATGATAGTGACCTAAAATTGTACTATAAATATTTTACGATTTAAAGATGTTGCAACAATCTTGCTATAACAATGACGGTTCCGAAAGGGTATTTTTTTATGGAAAAATGTCGCAGAATGTTGTTAGAGGTGGGGAAAAAAGTAAAGTGGGTGAAAAGGGTGATGGTAGATGTTATTACCCTTATAAAAAATGTTGCCTCAGACGCCCCATAATAATTTTAATAGAAACAGCTATAAAACATTGTATGAAATATGGTCACATTGATGGCGGATCGAATGAATATCGTCCCATGGTAATTTGCTATATATTCATTATCTTTTTTTATTTTTTCAATTTTATATATATATATATATATATTGTTTGAATGTTTGTTATAGTATACACTAATTTTGAATGATTGTTTGTAATTATAAAGTTAGAGTTGCCCTCTAACTTTTGCAGAATATTGCACCAAGTATTAGTAGAAATGATGGTGTACAAGATGAGGAACATCATCATGACCGAGAAAATGAGGATCTCATGGAAGAATATGATGGGACAAATCAAATGATCCAAGATTTGTTTTTGCAGCCGGATGAGGATGGGGAAAACACTGGTATTTATGATGAACCTCTATTAGAAAAGGCAAATAAACGACTTTATGAAGAATCAAGAGAAAATCTTCTCTCCGCTACATTGTTTCTAGTGAACTTAAAGGTTATGAATAATTTTTCGAACACTTGTATGACACATATACTAAGGTATGTAATATGTTTCATCTCATATTATACATAAATGTTGATTTTTTTCTATTTTTTTTTAGTGTTAATTAATGTGTAAAATAAGAATGCAATTTTTACAATTAATATTCTTACATTAACTAGTTGTTTTTTATGTTGTAGATTGTTAGGTGAATTTTTATTACCATCATCAATTATTTTACCTTGCACATATCGAGGTTTGCATGCCATTATGAAAGACATTGGAATGGATTATCAAGCTATAGATGCATGTCCTAATGACCATATTATATATTATGGACAACCTGCTTCAAAAACTGAATGTCCACAATGTCTTATCAGTAGATATCAAACCGATCAAGTAACAAAAAGGGTGCCTCGAAAGGTTCTTCGTCATATTCCCATAATTCCACATTTGCAACAATTTTTCAGGTATGAAATCATAGCACAATTTATGGATTACCATGCATGTAATAGAATTGGAGATGGTGTTCTTCGAATGCCTGCCGATGGTTCTACATTTAGGGAAATTGAGGAAAAATAGGTAGATTTCAAAGATGAACCTCGTAATGTTAGGCTTTCATTGGTAGCTAATGATGTTAATCCATTTGAAGAGCTTAGGTCTATTTACTCAGTGTGGCCTATTTTTGTTATCAACAATAACATTCCTCCTTGGATGTCAATAAAGAGGGAGCATATAATGTTGACAATGATTGTTCTAGGTATTTGTTTAGATTAATTTTTTGAATTTAACATTTTCATTTGTTTCAATTTTTGCATAATATCTTTTGTTTATTTATTTAATTTTATATATTACATGATATCATTCCTTTAGTAATTATGTGTAATTTCAAACAATTAGGTAAGTACCAGGCTAAATATATGAATGTATATATCAAGCCTCTTATCAACGAGCTACTAAAGTTATGGGATGGTATCATAATGTATGACATATGTAAACCAATCGAGGAGAAGAAATTTAAATTCCGTGGAATACTTTTATGGAAAATTCATGATGCCCCTAGACTAACACATTTTTGTGGTATGTATAAGCATTCTAATATTTCTCTTTAATACTATATAATATTTTAATGTTAGCATGGTGCATGTTTACTTTTTAAATAATCTCATCATATAATTGACATTAATCCATTTGTTGTAGGTCTTCAAACAAAGGGTAAATTTGCATGTCCAGTTTGTGGCCCTAAGATGAAGTATCATCATTCAAAAAGTTTAGGAAAGATGGTGTTTGATGAGTATAGGCACCTTCTTCCTAAGAACCATAGGTATCATACTACTGAAAAACATCTTTTCAATGGTAAAGACGAGACTGGTTTAAAACCACGAAGAATGACACCTCACCTATGGAGGTTGGAATATAATAGAAATTGTCAAGGTACTCAATTTCATAATGTATCGGAGATCATGTAATGTTTCAAATGTTTATTTTAATCATTGAATTTATTTTACCGTATTTGATAATTATTTTTGTGATTTCTTTTATGCTTCATGAAGGCCACAATCATCATAAAGGTATTACTAATGGGCTTCCATGAGGAATGAAATCTTATCCCACTCAATTCATGAGATTTTCCTACTATGAGGAGCTAAAAATAGCTCATTTTTTTATACAATTCGTATCGGGAAGAATGTGACTGAAACGTTATGGTGAATCATAGATGGTAGGAGGGACAAAGAAAAAATTGTCAAAATTTGTACTAACATTCAGAAGCCAATCATGCAATGCGAAGTGTGATCCAATATTCAAATAGATCAGATGGAGTACTAAACCAAAATAGCCTTCCATGGTTATTAACAGAGAAACAAAGCAATGATGTAAAAGAGGTCATTCAAAGAATTAAATTTCCCATGGGTTTTGCTTCAAACATAAAAAATACCTTAACGAAGAAAGGTGAATTTGGTGGGGTAAAAACACATGATTGGCATACCTTCATTAAGGTAATAATTTTGGTATACATATTTATATATATTGGCCTTATAGATCTTTTATTTTTTTATTTTTTCTTTTCTACTTTGGTCGAAACAAATAACGATTCATTTTGTTGTTACAATATGTTCTACCACTATCTCTCCCAAACAACTTTGACAAAAATGTCAAACAAGTTATATATGATCTTGGAAAATACATGAGGCAAGACATAGTTGTGATTTATATGCAAAATGTTCTTTCAAATTATTGTTGTACTTAATGACATGTGTTTTACTTGTAATGAAATGTAATATATTATATTATGTTCTGTTGAAACATGTTATTTTCTTGTGTCACGATCTCATGTAGATGGTTTTCATTGAAAGAAATCCATGAAGATGATATAAAGTATTGGAAGAGAGAAATTCCTCGTCTAATGTGTGAAATGAAAAAGTATATACCTCCTACATTTTTCAATGCACAAGAACACTACCTCATACACCAAGTTGAGGAGATTTAAATTTGTGGACGTGTTCACACAAGGTCAATGTGGATGATGGAGAGGCACTTGAAATCATTGAAGGCGTTGGTTAGACAAAGAACACATCCTGAGGGTTCTATGGTAGAGGGATATATGGTATATCAATCCATGGTGTATATTAGTTAGTATCTTCCTAAATTAGCAGCGCCAACTATGCATGCAGTGGATCGCATTTGGGATGTGAACTCCATCAAAAAATTTCAAGATTAGGAGCATCTGTTGGGGAAAGGTAGATTGAAAAAAATGAGAGGTAATATATTAATAATTGTGAAAATGTATATTAATAATACATATAAAGTTTCATTTTTGTGTATATGATCATACTCATTAATATATTAATATAATTTATTTCATAAATTATAAATGTTTATAATTACCTACATATTGTACATTATAAATAATATTTAATATTGGTGAATTATGTTTTTTTGATTCAATTTCTCTAGAGTGGGATGCACTGCATTTATACATTGCAAACAATCTTGATTGGATGAATGTATGGGTTGAAATATGTAAACAACATACTGGAGGTAGGTTATCATGGAAACGACTGTCTGAATTGGTTGGAGAAGATCGTTGTAACAAAGATGCCAATGTTACGCAGGGGGAAATTGATCTAGCATATGGTTTGAAAGATGGACAGGTAAGAAATATCACCCATTTTATTTAGTTATTTTATATTATACTAATGTGACTACATGTGCACTGTATTTTTCAGATACTTTTGAAGTTATATAAATATATGTTAATTTATTAATTGACAATGCATATTTTACATATCTGACATATTGCAGTTGAAACACCACGACGCTATGTGGTGCAATGGTCGTAAATTTCACATCAAACAATTGGATGAAACAAGGAAAACTTCTAATAGTGGGATAATTGCAGTATTCCAGGTTACTAATGTTTCCTCTAGGAGTGACAGACATCCATGAGAATCTGAAAATAGATATTATGGGTATTTAAAATATATACTTGAGTGTGACTTTAATTCCTTCAAATTAGTATTGTTCGATGTCAAATGGTATAGGTTACAAATGCATGAATGTGATGAGGAAAGAATGATGTCCTCCTACACCTGTGATGGATTTGTTGTATAAACAACAAAAGTGGTCATCTCAAGTGCAACGACAACTTAAATTGATGCGACACATTTACTATATAAACAATGAAAGTTGTTGTCACAACTGTCTTCTCAAGTGCAACGACAACATAAATTGATGTGATGCATTTGCTATATAAACAATGAAAGTTATCGTCGCAATGGTCATCGTAAGTGCGACGACAACTTAAATTGTTGTGGCGTAGTTGTTACATAAACAAAAACAGTTGTCATCGCAAGGGTGACGACAACTTAAATTCCTACGACGCATTTTCTATGTAAGAAATGAAATCTATCATCGCAATGGTCGTCTCAATAGAGATGAATTGTTGGTTTCACTTAGTTTTCCTATATTGTCGTATTGGAAACGATATTTCTTTTTTTGTCGCAATTGTGAGAATTTCCCTAGGGTTGTCGCTCTTGCGATGGTAATTCAAGTTCATCACAGTTTCCAAGTGACATAAAATGACATTTCAGAGTCTCACGATTCACCGCAATATCCATGACATAACATCACAAGAGCGTCGAAATAGCCATCGCAAAATGAGCCAAATTTTCTAGTGACTACGATGAGGATTTCCTGGAGGAACTAACGACTATCGATTTCCCATGGAATGCACTCCATCAAAAAGTGATTTTTCTCTCACAGGAAGCCTTTGACCCTTCTAGCCCAAGCTCCATATGTGCAATCGAAACCAAGGATTTTATCTCGTCAAGGCATATAGATTGGTTCCATAACCCTATCCCTCCTCCTGATGCTTTTGAAGAAGGAAACATGGACAGCATTTCCCCCACCGTCAAAATTGACATTTTCTTCAAACCAGTCATTATAAAGGAAATTGTCATTGGCACCGCATGCTCCCCTGAGGAAATCACATCTTACAAAGATCTCTTTCAGGAATACCAGGATATTTTTTCCTAGTCATACACGAAGATGCATGGCCTTGATCCTTCTATCGTCAAACATTGCATCCACACATGGCTAGATAACACCCTTGTATGTCAAAAGAAACTCCCATCGCACCCATCCAAAGCATCTAATATCAAAGCTAAAATTGAAAAACTACGCACTGCAGGGTTCATATACCCCATCGCATACACGTCATGGGTCTCCAACCACGTCCCAGTCAACAAAAAATAGGGCACTATTCATGTTTGCACTGACTTTCATGATCTCAATCACGCTTGTCGCAAAGACATATTCCCAGCGCCTTTCATCGACCAAATTATCGATGATTGTGTTGGCCATGAGGCCCTATCCTTCATGGACAGGTTCTCTGGCTACAATCAAATCTAGATCCATCCAACAGATCAGTATAAGATCACATTCACTACCACATGGGGTACTTTTTCTTATCATGTCATGCCTTTCAGACTAAAAAACACAGGTGTGACATTCCAACGGGCCATGACTTATGTTTTCCATGATCTCGCTTGCATCATCCTCACTTACTTGGATGACCTCACTGCTTGATCCAAGAAATGACCTCAACATCTATATGACTTACGGGTTGTCTTTCAACGATTTTGACAGTACAATATCTGCTAGAACCCCCTCAAGTGTGTATTATGCGTCATCATCAGACGCCTCCTTGGGTTTATCGTCTCCCAACACAGCATCACTATGGACCCCCTCAAGGTCCAAGATATCACAGAAATTCCACCGACTCAGAATTTGCATGAACTACAGAGCCTACAATCCAAAGCCAACTTTCTACGTCGCTTTGTCCCAGATTATGCCACTCACGTGCATGGTTTCCTTCACTTATTGCATCATGATATCCCATTTTGATGGGATGAACATGCCCAAATCTCTTTTGATTATTTAAAAGTGGCACTCTCCAAAACCCCTTTGATTAGTCTACCCGACTATGATCGCGACTACATCCTCTACTTATCGGCCTCAACCATCTCAATAGCAGGAGTTCTCTTCCAACTAGAGGATGATGGCCACGAGCATGTTATTTACTACATTAGTAAAAACCTTTCAGGACCACCCCTGAAATACAATCACAAGGAGAAACTCACCCTCATAGTCTAGAAACTATGTCATTATATTTTTCTTCGCACTACCAAAGTCATAGAAGATTCCAACCCCATGTAGTACTTTCTTAGTCAATGGAAAATTAATGGAAAATTTTCCCGATGGATCGTCATCCTTCAGGAATACTACCTAGAGTTTGAAACTCCCAAAATCAAGAAAGCACTCATCCTTGCTGAACTCATCATGACATTTCCCTCATACGTTGCTAGTTCAATTGTCAACACAGATTTTCCCGATGAACACCTCTTCTACATCCCCATGAATGATCCCTGGTATGGAGACCTTCTCGTATACCTTTAGACACAGAATTTTGGATCAAAACTCTCCCAATATGATCATCAACGCATTCACCATCAAGACCCTTGATACCTCCTTATCAGTGACATATTATATCAGCATGGGGTCGACACCATACTTCGTCAATGTTTGACCATCAATGAAGTCGATAGAGTCTTGAATGATTTCCACAGTGGCTCTTGTGGTGGCCACCTCTTAGGGATTTCCACCACCCATAAAATCATTCAAGCAGGTTACTTCTATCCCACATTATGTTATGACTACATCCACTCTCTCAAGCGATGTGACAAATGCCATCTTTATGCACACAAAGCACGAAAGCCACCCACTCTTCTACATCCAGTCATCATTGTCAGCCCCTTATGAAAATGGGGCATAGAGTTCAAGACTTGCAACCCCCCATATATAAATGGAAACAAGTACATCATCATGGCAGTTGAATAATTTACCAAATGGGTTGAATCCATGCCTACCTTCAACAACACTGTTGACACAACAATGCATATTTTCTTCAACCAAGTCATTACCCACTTCGGAGTCCCACTACAATTAGTATTTGATCATAGTAAACACTTTGAGAATGATATCTTCATCTCTCCTCAAGGTTAGGATTCTCCCATGAGTTTGCCTCCCCATACTATCCTCAGTCCAACGGACAGGTAGAGGTTGTCAACAAAGTCCTTAAAACCATGTTGCAATGCACTATCAACAAAAATAAGACCAATTGGCATCACATATTGTTTTCATCATTATGGTATTATCCCATGATAGTCAAGACTGCCACTAGTTTTACACTGTTTCATATCGTGCATGGGATTGAATCCATCCTCCCCATCGAGTGCGAAATTCCCACATTATGCACCGCTATTGAGTTATTACCTGACACTACTCCAATGGAGGAGCACTTGCTGAACTTAGAGTTGTTGGATGAAGATCATAAATATTCCTTACAGAACAATGATGCAACTAAAGGTACAAATGAGGTGGAATTGTGGGCCCCACATCTATATATAGTCCCTTTTTCCAAACTTCCACACTCAATTACAGGAGCTCAGAACATCCGTTTCTCGATCCATCTTCAGCCACAGGATCAGGATCCTGCCACCTAAATAGTCTCATTCCCCGAGTCACCATCTATCCTCGACCCCGGTGGGAGCATTATTCTCACATCACATCCAGGTATGCATATGTTCAAAATTATCAAATAGTTGTTATACATTCTTTATCTTCAGATATTGTTCATGTTGGGTATTCAGTTTTAGTGTGTGCGGGTACTTGGTCATCACAAACAACTGCATCCACTTCAGGTATTTGATCTCCATTGGCATGTAATCATTCCCTTTGAATATCAATTTCATCTCCCAGTCACATCCTCTGACAGTTTCCTATAGGATCCTCACATTCAGCTCTATAATACTATCACCCCCACTGCATTTTGGTATTGTCACCTGGTAGCACTCTTCCCCACATGAGTTGTCCCATTCATAGTCTCCATTGGCACTTTGACACTCAAGCTGCTTTCACCCCCTAGGTATAGGATTCTTGATAGTCTCACACATTTTTTAGAATCAGCCAAATAATCCTTCTCCTCATTTTTGCTAGCTTTCCCAATGGAATCCCAGGTTATCTCATCATGGTTCTATTTTGACTATTCCTCTATAGTATCATTAACATTCCATTTCATCCACAATCAGTTTTCCCATTTGCGAATTTCCCTCCATTCATCTACCTCATACAGAAACCCACCCATGTGGCCCCCACCCTCCACCAGTTCTCCACGCAACTTGTGCCCTCATAGGCCAAGCCATCTTGCACTGGGGTACCCATTTCTATATCTATACACTCCTCCCAAATTATTCTTTATTCATTTGGAAATTTTACAAAAGCCTTTATTTCCAACATTTACTTAGCCTTGTCTTGTCGCCCCTTAGTGACCTTATTTTTTTGGCAAAGAAACCCATGTCGCCCTTGGTTGGGGAATTTACTATCCTCTCCTCATGTTGACATTGTCCATCAACCTAGAGTATCCCACAATCCATGTACCCCCGATCTCTAATTTTTTCCACTTTGTCACACCTCTGGCACAATATAAACCACATCTAGTCGTCCCCTTGACGCTAGATCTAGTTCCACGATTTCTACCAATCATCATCCACATATGTCCCCAACCACAGGAAGTATTGAGTCCCACCACATCTTGACTTCGTCCATGTTCCTCATCAATTTTTGATCTTATCCCATGGATTTCATGAAGCCCTTTTGCTTCTCGGAGTCGTGTCTCCCTTTCTCTTGACATCAACACAGTTTCCAGAAGGGAGAGAGTATCTTGAATCTCATTACCTTTACAATGAGGAGTCTTGGATGGCACAACAAGAACCATCATTTCTCTCTATTGTCGTTAACCCCCCTAACATTCTAATTCAACACACTCTCATGTTACGGTGGGTCTTAATATGTGACTATTGCAATTGTTTTATACTAGCCAAAGACCTCTAAATTTGTTAGGCCATCAATGCCTATGAGTCATCGACACTTATTACAGATATCCTTACCTCTTTTCAGAGTATGTTCATCATCATAATTGTCATCTATCATTATCAAACCACCCCGAAGGGCGCTGCAGTTATATACATTAGCATACAACTTCAATTATTGTCTTTCATTTATTTTGAGTTACATGACATGAGCATGGGGCATGTTTGCCTCATTTGTATACAACTTTATTTTCCCCTACCTAGAGAAAGATTTGGGTCCCATAGGTTCCCCTCTCCCTCCAATAGATAACTCTTGTAGTTCCTATCAACACTATTCCTTATAATGGTACTCTCAATAGAAGAAACATTGATGTATTTCGTCTATACATATGCTCCTAACCTCACACATCAAGGGGCATATGTTATCATTGAAATTTCATCCGCAAATGGTTACAGGAATCTAAGATGTCCAAACACCTATTAATTCACCTACAGCCACAAAAATGCATTTCCAAAAGGAAAAAAATTGTACAACTGGTCAATAAATTTATATGTGATGAAACACTAAAGGAAGCGCATGCAAGTGTGCAGTCCAAAAATGCCAGAAACGCACACATGTGCCTGATGTGTGACTGTGTACAAGAAAATCCATGCACTCCTGTGAACGATGCATTTATGGTTCTTTTCAGGCCCTCACCCACTTCTGGACCAGCTCCCAACTTGAGTTGACCCTCAATTATGAGTTGAATCTGAATGGGGGGTTGGTCAAATCCCTAAGGGTGCCCTAAAGGGACCCTTGTTCACACTAAAGACTGGTTGGATATTTCCTCAAAGACTTGCTATAGAAAGAGGTCATGGGTGCACTGTGAATTCAAGAATCTCATTGTGTTGTTATGCTTCCTCTATTCTCCTACAAGAAACCTATTTTCTTCTTGGAGCATACTAGCATCATCTCATTAAGATATTCACCTCACCTCTTGAGGGAATAAGCTTGGATTTATTCACAATTTGCTTTCTAGTTTACCATTTGTAAGAAGAGCTCTCACATAGGGGATTCAAGATCCCTCCCAAGGAGGAAGAGGGGATCCAAAAGTCCCCCTTTTCTCTAAGGTGTTTTCCCATTAATATACATCTCCATTGATGGCATGATTATTGGTCAATTGTTTGATTAATTTTTGTTCTAATTTCCTCATGCATTTTAGTTTTATTTCTTTAGTTATTTATTTAGTTGTTGTTAGCTTAGTTGTTTGTTTATTTCATGTGATTGAGTAATTTGATTCATACACTAACCTCTGTCCTATCTAGCGGGCCCAACTAAACTTGCAAGTGCCCTTCTTTTTCTCATTTGAGTGATGAAAATGACACAACAGATTGGTGACCATACCGGGAATAAGGTATCAATTTCCTCCCTATTTGGGTTGTTTTAGCACTTATTTGTTACCTATTTAACTTGCAGGGATCATAAACAGCCTAACCCTACATGCAAAGAGCTAAATTTGGAGCTGGAAGAGGAGAATTCCATATAAAAATCCCCCCCAAAGACGTATCAAAACATCTGCAGGTTTTCCAACCCACAGACGCACCTTTCGAGCATTATGCACCCACAACGCTTCTATTCTCTATGCACAGTGCGCCCAAAGGTTTTTTTTTCTCTATGCATTCTGCACCCTGTGCGCCCACTGTGCCTCTGTCTGAACTGTAACCCACGCATATGTCAATAGACTTGAAATTGTAAGAGTTTTTTGTGATTATTTGATGGACCCTAGCCTTCAAAATCTTGTTGTTATGCAATTTGTAAATGCACCACACTTAGATCCCCTTCCCACATGAAGGGTTAGTCAAAACATAGGCACTTAGGGGGTTAAAAAGAACCACATTTATCCTCTTTTTCTTTGATTTTCCACATGGATGAATTGTTTTGATTGTAAAAGTTAAGTTGAGATCATTTTCTATTACATATATAAGCACTTGCATTGGGACCAAAAATTGAAATTTAATCATTAAGTATGCTCTTATCTCACACCATAGAGTGATCTCGGGAATTAGAAATGTGATTAAGAAGACATTTAATCTCCCTAAAAATATTTAGGAGAGGACAAAGCCCCTCTAGGGCTCCTCTTAGTTTCTTTTTAAAACATCTTAAACTTGTAAGGGCCCATACATGCCCACATGTTGCAAAGATAGGATAGTTTTTGAAGCTACTTTCTTAGTTTACATCACTAGGGGAGTTTAAAGATTATAGTAACGGGCCCATACATT
The DNA here is from genome assembly GCA_009831015.1 of Picea engelmannii. Classification (NCBI taxonomy): domain Eukaryota; kingdom Viridiplantae; phylum Streptophyta; class Pinopsida; order Pinales; family Pinaceae; genus Picea; species Picea engelmannii. The sequence goes on along the minus strand of ML777701.1, from coordinate 1,340,656 downwards.
CCCACATGCTTGAAATCTAGGATAGTTGTTCAAAATATTTCTTAGATTAAATCAAACTAGGTAGTTTAAAGGATTGGTAAGGACCCATATGTCCACATGCTAGTTATTTAGGGACTTTAAAATTTCGCAAGGTTGTACCAATGAAATCTAGTAATATAGGTAATCAAGATTTGTAAGGACTACAGGAAGTCCACATGTTGCAAGGTGACATCTAAATTATTACAAATTTGGCACATTTTATCACTTTCTTAGAGACAAAGTCACTCCTCACTCACATAATTTCATCTCGAATTATGGAGGTTGAAGTAGGTCTCCTCCAAAGGGATTCTGAAATGTCCCACTATTTCTTGAAGAATTTATCCACACCCACTTAAATCAAATGAGATTGGTTCACATCCCCAATCTCTCAAAAAACAACATCTAAATTGTTTCTAAAAACCTCACTAAGTTTTCCTCCACGAGAGGTGCCAAAATAAATCTTTTAGTCTAGGTAGGTTCTCAGGGGTAGGCATCCAAATAACCCCTCGTTATCTAGTTCTCACATATTCAAACATTAGAAGTTGACAAATAGGGAACTTTAAAATCCTCCAAGTAAAGTGTTCCTAACACCATAAGACAGGGAGATACCTGTGAAGGGTCGAAGGCTGAGGTCCAGTTGTTCTATGCATACCCCCTTGAGGCACCCACCTCTTGGAAGGGATCCATCCCATGACCCATTTCTGAGGCTGAAAATCTAAATGTTGCACTTTGACCGAGGAACCTAGTGACCAAAATTTGGGAAATCTACCTAGGTGGAAATTGTGGGCTGAAATTGCACCTTGATAATATTTTGTGTGTCTATTGAGAAATATTGCTAGCTCTTTCGGGATATGCACCCTCTACCCCTCATTATAACTGATTATTTCATCCTTCACTAGTTCTTCGTTTGGTGGCTTCAGACCCCACTGATGAGTGTTATTGGAAGGTCCAATGTTATTTGAGAGGAAGGATGTTACATATTTTTTAGGACACGGGCATTTGTTTTATTTGTTCTCCCACGTGGACAAAATCCACCTACCTACATGTATGCTTCTTTTCAATTGATTTATGTATGATTCTCTTGTGATTACATGTGATTGTGAGATATATTGTGAAGTTCCAAATTACACAAGTCTCTTGTTCATTTACTTATCTCATAACCATTTTTCACACATTTCTCTTTGGTATTCAGACATCATAGGGGACCCAAAAAATCCCCGTCATTCCAGACGCTTGCAAAATCTCCCTCCCATCCTAGGAGGATTTCCTAGTTTCTCCAATTCATGGTCTCAACCATCTCACACCCCTGTGAGTGATACCATTTTGGGATCAACTTTACTTGGTTCCACTTTATGTGGGTCCACTTCCCAAGGTCATCCATCCACTAGCTCTCCTTCACAAGGAGACGGAGGGTACACTTCTTCCCAAGGGAGAAATACACCCTCACCAAACCCCCCTCAAGGGTCAAGTCCATTACATGCTCGCACCATGGTTAGAAAAAATCCTCCACTGCCACTCCACATGCCATATTTGGCATCCCTCAACATACCCGATTTGAGTAAACTCATAAATGACCCTATATTGCATGAACCCACATGGCCCGCTATGTTGACCAAGCTACCTTCAGACATTCCCAAGTTTGAAGGAAAGGCGGGGGAAGATCCCACCAACCATATCATGACCTTTCACTTATGGTTCTCTTCAAACAACATCATGGATGACTTTGTCCAAGTAAGGTTATTTCAGCGCACACTCACATGTCCATCAGCTGGTATGTGGACAAAAAATCAGGGTCCCATGTGACTTTTGAATCACTAGTCGAAACATTTTTAACCTTATTTCAACTACCATATTTCCATGACAATGGTATAGAACTTATCTTTGAGTTTAAAAAAACCTCAGCCACACATATCGTAGACCACATTCACGAATGGCATCGGCAACGTAGTTTATGCAAAGAAGAAACCACCAAAGAACAATGCCTCGATTGGTTTCTCAGATCACTTGTCCCTCTCCTTGCCAAATATGTGGCCTCCACCTTCCCCCAAACTAAGGACATAGCCATCAACAAGGCTCAACAATATGACCTCATTTATGTGTAGTCACTATACTTATACACAATACTACCTGATGCACCAAGACCCATACCATTCGACCAGGACAAACCTAGGATGTCTCACTCAGCGGATGGATTGATTGGTATGAAAACACACCACAATCCATACATCCAACTACCACCTATGTACGATACACCCCAATATCCACTGATGTATGGAGGGACCCCTTATTAACCCCCCCTCGATCAACAACCATACCCTGTTTTTCTCCCTCCACCCATGAGTGGACCCTCACCGACACCCATGATGTGTCTCACTATTCAACCAAGTTCTGGTACCCCCTCTACCTCAGCTTACAACCTGAGACTAGTGAAAGCGCTACGCCTTCCTATGTACCCTATGGATCATTACCACAAATTAATCTGTATTTCCCATTTCCTGGTCCTCCATAGCCCATTTCTCCTCCACAAGGACAACCACACGATGGGGTTAACTTTGTTTAGCCCTCTCCTATTCAACAATTTCAAAATTCTAAACAACTTAATATGGAAAATCCGTCCCATCAGTCGAATAGTGCCAAAAATAAAGGAAAAAACCGAAACAATAAGAACCTAGGACCATGTGGAAATAACCCCCAACAAAACCAACCTACTTCGGGCAACTAGAACCAAGGTAACCAGAACCCCCAAGGGGGAAATAACAACAAACACCAAGGGAGTAACAACAACAAAAACCTTCAGAGGAACTTCCCCTATTATATTTGCGGTGATCACGGTCATTATACTCACCATTGACCCCAAATTGGTGACTTCAAATGGATGAAATATTCCATGAATGTGCCAGGTCCCCTAATGTTGCCTGCCCCTCAGTAGGCCCCACAATAGTATTTGAAACAACCACCACGATATGTGTTTCAAAACCCTATTCCACACTAAGGTGTGATGAATATCTAGTAGGATATGCATCCTTCCTCACCACAGATGGGATAGTATAAAAACCCTGGGAATCCGATGGATCACAATATCCTCCTCACTAGCGAAGAAGAAATTCTTCTACAAATGCACATTCATCAATAAAGCACACCCCATTAATCCACTCCCACCATTTCAAAAGCAGCTCCAGCTACATCCAGACAACCTTTGATGATTCCATGCCTTAACACTGAACCACCCATTTGTATTCCTTGCATCCCATTATGATGGAATGTTAACAACCCTCAGGCTAGGGCGGAAAACAATTACAGTCTGGTCGATGACTTGGCGCAATATCCTATAGCTATGTCGATATTGGAGGTCCTCCAAACCTATCCCACTCAACATAAATCATTTATTTCCACCTTGGGGGAAGTCGACCTTGCTGATACTAGAATCATCACATTAGATCTAGATTGTGGGGAACCCCATCTCCCCGCTTTGGTAGCTTTCCATATACCAGTCAATATTTGAAACATCACCATTTATCGATGTATCAATTATGAAGGTGCATCCACATGCATCATGTCCATAACAGTATGGAATAAACTTGGCTCCCCTGAGCTAATACCATCTTCCATCACTCTAAGAGCTTATGATAGACAACCATCCTCTCCTGAAGGGCTCTTTCAAAATGTCCCCGTTGAAATTGGCGACAAAACCATCCTTATTGACATTGAAGTTATCAATTCCCCACTCGATTACAACATCTTGTTCGGACATAGCTACATGTATGCTATGAAGGTAGTGGCCTCCTCTGTGTTTCAAACGACGATGTTCCCCCACAATGGGAAAATTATCACCATCGACCAAGTTTCACATTATGATTCTAACCACTCCTCCAACATAGATAACATTTTACCTCTTGTCCGTACCATTTCTGATGCATATCCACTCATAGATATGGGCCCTGGAATTTTCAAAGATCCATCTTTCTTGGGGGCATACTATGGAGAACTACCACTCATACACCCCTCAGCACAAGTTTGTGTAATATCTTCCAACGAGACTGACAATAGAGATATCATTCCTCCCATAGAGGCTTCTCCACTCTCTAACATCCCACTAGTGGAAAAAACCTTACCTTAGGAATCCTCTGAGAACCCTATGACACCACTTATCCCTGATTTCACCCTCCCCTAGGGTCAAATCCTGGTTTGGGATACAACCCCCCAAGCCATTACTCAAATTCCCTCCTTCTACTCTCCACTAGGAGTATAAGCTTTCCAGGAAGATGGAATTCTTACCCTTCCCAACATGGTGCTCGTCATTCCGGTATGGTATATACACACACCCATGATGGTTCCTCAACCATCCCTCCTTCCCCAAACAAAGGGTATCCTGATGAATATTCCAATATTAACCCTAATAGCACCACCCTCACCCCCACTTACCAGCACCACCCCTATGGCTAGGAGAATACAAAAGAAGAAAGATCCCACCACTCCACTTCCTCCTCGAGTTCAACCTCCTTGCACACTATGCGAGAGAGAAGGACACCCCACAAATAGATGTCCCTCTCTCCCCGAGTTACACAATTTGATCCAACTCCCTCGAGAAACCACCTAACTCATCGCTTCACCAAGCACACCTAGTACTACCACCGCATCCCCTACTACAGGTAGCAAAGGGCTATGAACTAAATTCGCATATGCCATATGTTTAGAGTATGGCCATTACACTCACCATTTCCCCATGCTAACTCAGTTTCAACAAACTCTAATGGCCATACGCTAAAGATTTCAACAGGACCCCTCTCCACCCACGTCATCAAGTATTCACATCACTAACATCCATTATGTCATGACCTCAGTCAACAAACGGATGAGGTACCCTTGCTCTCTTTGTGAATCACTTGATCATTTCACATACCTGTGTCCTACTATCATTGAATATAGACGTCATCAAATGGCCCTTATTCAAACTCTTCCAACCACCTCACTGCATGTGATACAAGTGATTCCCCTCTTCCCTCTCCAGATATTATTCATATCACCTCCCCTAAACCGAAGTCACTTCCTACCCCTTCATGGTTCATGAATAGACTGTCTGAGGATTTCCCCCCAAATCCTCCCAACTCTCTGGTTCATTTCCCTCAGGAAATCTTAGCCCCAACCACAGTTTACAACCCATAGTGTTTGGAAATTTGGTTTATGTCAAGCATGCCATTGCACCATCTTTGTGATATCTCATCTACGTCTTCACAACCTGAATACAATCACACAGTGATAGTCACCAATGTTACTTCCCTGAATCCCCTATATTCTTTCATTTTCCACTGAGACGAAGAAATCCTAGAGGAACTAACAACTCCCAATTTCCCATGGAACGCGCTCCATCATAGAGTTCTTTTTCTCTCATAGGAAGCCTTTGACCCTTCTAGCCCAAGCTCCATATGTGAAATTGAAACCAATGATTTTGTCCCATCAGGGCATATAGATTGGTCCTGTTACCACCGTCATTTTTTCTTTCCATTTAGAATCAGTTTTTAGTCAAGTTGTGACCCATGCATCCAAACTTCTAAAGTCGAGTACGTAAAAATGAAAGGGTCTAAATCAGTAAGTAGTCAGTTGGTCCTTGGTCGAGTCAATTAGTTAATGGAAGTCATTTTGGAAAGTATTGTGGCTATTATCAGTTCGTCATGAGGGATGAAGGAATGAAGGAATGAAAAAATCACAGTGTTTGCATCACGTATCCCCTGCAAACCTTATCGCATGTACCTTTCACACAGGGATGTGTTATGGAAGATCTGTGGTTCGATTCATAACATCTAGTCGCCATGAATTCACTGTTATTTGGCATGATTATTCCTTCCATCTGATATGTTATAAATCCCAGAGTTTCTACACCCATTTTGTTCGCTAAAACATATTCAGGTTATGTCTCTAAGTTTTCTCATTGTCCCAGATCGGTCGAATTATCCATTTTGGGCATCCACTTGATATATTGGGCACAAGACACATACCGATCGTGCCATGGTGACCTCTCAGAACAAGAATAAGGGTACACATAGTGGCAGTATCGCCAGACCTGAGCCTTAGAGTGACTGGGATTCAATCTCACTCACAACGAGCATCCCCAAAGAAAAAAAAGGGATTTTTCCTTCACCCACGAGGACGATGACATCACACCATGCAAAACTTGGAGTGGAAGAAACTACGTAGGAAAAAAGGATAGTAGAAGCCCCATTTCCCCAACAACATATACCTCAGATAAGGGATAGACCAAGGAAGAACAGTGAAGCTGAGGAAATTTGAATCTCAGATGAGTCACATGCACGACGAATCATCGAACAATTACTTATGCGCACCATCTGCCTGGAGCCTTTGGAAGGCACTAGCTGAGAAAGTGGGAGAAGAATGAGGAGGATGGATGCCACGGTTCAACTGATCAATAGAAAACTCAACAGTTGAAACAAATGAATATAGCCATTGTCGAACTGTACCAAGAAAATAGGAAGTTGAGACAAAAGTTGGTGATGAAGATCACGAAAGCATCAACAACACAAGGTCATGAAGGGAAAATGATGTATCTCAAAAGACAACTACAGGAAGCATAGGATATGATTGTACAGTTGTGTAAAGCACAACAACTGTCGGAAGAAAGGTATGCCAAAAACTCTAGAGAAGGTGAAGCGATCGAAGGGATATCTCACGCAGTTCTCACCAATGAGCAAAAGAAAAAATATTAGTCAAGCTCGTTCCTGTATTCGCAAACGGAAGGAAAATATTGACAAATTTTGAAGGAGACATCGCCCAAGAAATTTTTCCATTTTTCTAATGTCCATGACTATATACAACCACTTTGTGCACGCATTTCTCCTAGAAAGATGAGCGCGTGGTAGAAAACTAAAGCCATTACAGAAAATAGTGACTTTGACAGACACTAGTCCACCCAGATACCTGATCGACAACCAAATCCCCATGGAAGATTGCAACGATCATGATGTAGCCAGATGTACCTTTTGTCTATTTTTGGAAGATTTCATGCGAAGAGCTTTGTAACACAGAACAATCGATTCTCTATTTTGTAGGGATAACAGTTAGAAGAGTAGGGTATCCCAAGCGACGCCCTCGTTTATATATTTGACGTTTTTGATGTAAGCTAGGTTGGTTGGAAAAATTGGTATAGACAATATCTATTGTATGTAATTTGAGTTCGACTGAAACTTAATGCAAAAGTCCTGTAACTTTGATGAAAATATTCTAATTGTAGCAGTTGGATGTATTGTTTTCCATTTCTTTCATATGTGCATCCTATTATCTTTTTACAAATCTTTTTATGTCTACCTCGGAATGAATTTTCGAACTCGTGGATTTGCTGCATAGTGCCCCTTGTTCGTGCCACTTAGAAAAAATGTTTTCCTCTAAAAGCTAACTCTAAATTCACCCGCAACGATGCTCCAAGTTACTTCCTATAATTTCTATCCGCCACGCATTACCCTTTTTCACTGAATATTATTGCTTTCTTATCCTTTATCCTCTCAAAGTTTAGTCACCGAGTCATTTGTTTCTATTGTTTCCTTGAATCAAATCCATAGCCAAAAGTCTTATTTTCTTGCGCCAATATAACCAGAACCCGTTATATCAAAGGTGTTAAATCTAGCCACTGCTTTAAAGCCATATCCCGCACAGAGACATAGTCTCCAGAGAGAGCCCTCTCCAGGTCTGAAAGGATAGTTTCGAGCCTCAAAGTTGTTTGAAAAAGTTACCTTCGCCTTCTATTTATCAAACGAACAGATTTACAAAATGCTAACATTCTGGCATCTTTGTCGGGGACAGGATTGAATAGGTTTTCCCTGGGAGAATGACTAACGTTGCAGTTGGACCCCTGAGGGTAACAGAGGGACAAACATCTGTACCGGTTGAAACCTTTACCCTGGTGACTCCAATAAAAAATACCAGTAGCATCAAGTAGTGTAGTTTAGGAACCCTGACTCCAAATATGATCTATACTAGAGAAAATCCTGACCCAAACCCTACGAAACTTGTGTACAACCCCGAGAATATTTTGCGGAAGACTAGAGAGAAAGAATTGGACCCATTCTATTTCCTAGACAGAAGCATGTCCTTATCTAAAGACGGCATGCAAAGCATTGACGACCTAGATTTTCACGATTTATTTGAGCAAACCCTGTTTTGGTCTAAGTCGGAAACCATGTTGGATGAGATAGTTTTCGACCAGAAGATTTTCCAAACCCTAGTGTCTAATAACATCCCTCAAGTCCCAAGCCCTCCTAGACCCATTATCTCCACATTCTCCCCCCTCATTTTGCCTGCCGAACTTCATGATTTTCCCCAAAATTATAGCCAAAGGATTAAGCTCTACAATGTTGAAGGGAGCGTTTCGACCCAGAAGCATCTGGAATGGTTCAGCGATTTTGTCGAACTGGAAGAGGTAGACTATGCAAACGCAAAAATGAGGTTATTCGCATAGATTTTTGTAGGGGAGGTGAGGAAATGGTTCAAATCCCTATGACCAACAATTATTCCATAATTTGCCATGTTCAAGACATATTTCATCAATAGATGGGGAGACAAGAAGAACCCCTTACAGTTGTTAACGTAGTACAATAACATGAAGAAGGAACCATAAGAGACAGTGCAAGAATTATCAGCCTATTTTATAAAATTTTATAACTTGATTCCTATAGAAGTCTAGCCACCTCCCAGGGTTGTGCAGTTGCAATACGTTGACTCCTTCGACAATGATTTTTCTTTGTTTTTGAGAGAGAGAAGATTCGTAAGCCTAGATGCAATAATGAGGAATGATATCAAGGTCAAGGTGAATATGATGGCATCGGGGAATATCAAAAAAAGATTCAACAAATGCGAGAAGAGAGCCCAAGGAGACACGCAGGCATCAACATCGATATCTATAGATGAAAAATTTGAATTAATGATGAGAACCATGGAGAAGCTAATGGAGAAAATGTATGTGGGAAATTGACCTGCTACTCGGGAACAATAGGACCCCTAGCCTAGGAATCAGAACCTCAGGAGGGTTCAATCTCCTCAGATCATACAGAGGGAGAGAAGAGATCAAGGTGACCAACATACAAGGCCTCCTTTCCAAAACAACTACACAGATGAAGATTTCGACCAGATGTTTGAAGAAAAAATGTATTGCTGCAATGAAAATAACCCGTGTGTATTTTTGAAAAAGAGAAAACATGATCGGTACATGAGAATAAAAGACAACTTTATGCTAGAGACATATGACACATGGATTGGTGAAACTGATGATGCACTGTCCTAGGAGACGAAAGATTTTAGAAAATGTTATTAGGATGCCATCATGCAGTTTCAGAAAAGATACAACCTTAGGAGTAAGGAAGCATCTACCAAGCCTTAGAAGACAAATTCCATGAGGAAACCTTCAGCATACACCCCTTCCACAAGCCAACCAAGGCTAGACAACATGACCAAGGATGTGACGGAGAAGGCAAAGTTGAAGGAAGAGGCCCCAAAGAAAAATCTGGACGTAAGCCGAGAAGTGAGTGGAAAAGAGGTAGATAAAGTTTGTCCTCCTTTTAATTTTGAGCATGAAATGGATAAAATAAAAATATTTGTCCCGTTCAGTGAACTCATCAAAAAGGGCGAGTATCAGGAGAAGATTATTAAAATGTTTTAAATGAGAGGGACCCCTGATACTTTGAATGTACAAGACAATCACCCTGCTATTCTTTTTGGTCCACACGTTGAGGAGACAAGTGATGCCGAGGATGTACCTTGGCTCTACATCAGTATAAATGTTCATGACATGGCCCTACATAATGCCATGCTATATTTCGACATGTCACACAACCTCATGCAAAATGTGATCATGGATGAATTGGGTTTGGATATCACCAAGCCCTATAAGGATCTTTTCTCTTTCGATTCAAGGAAAGTCAAGTGCTTGGGTCTCATCAAGGACTTGGTCATGTCATTGGTCCAAATCCATTTGAAGAACATGGTTATGGATGTGGTCTTTGTGGACATACCCCATAAGTTTGGCATGTCGTTTTCCAGATCGTGGGCTGCAAAGTTAAAGGGGACCTTGCAAATGGACATGTCATATGCCACCATTCCAAGTTTTGGTCAGGACAGATGGTTGTATAGAGAAGTGTTATTGAAATACATGGTGAGAAACAAGACGCACCCAAATAACCACCCCATATACTCCATTGACACTGATTTTGGTTCTTCTATTTTCTACAATGACTTGAGTTTTGAAGAGGAAGAGCCAACAGTCATCGAGACAGCCGATGAGGAAACTGCGTGGAAAGAAGTAGAGTGCAATGACCTAAAATATTGAATGGAAGATGAGGTATGGAACATGATTTTTTATGGCACTATTACCAAGGAAGGAGTAGGTTATGGCATGTGGGTAAGCCCCCCTGAAGTGGGAACGAAGTTGCGCTCATACAAGCTCACGTTCGAATTCAGAAGCAACATGGCTGAGTATGAGGCACTGATTCTAGGCCTAAAGGTGTTGAAATAATTAGGTACAAAGAGGATAGCAGTGCGTGGAGGCTCAGAAATAATCATAAACCAAGTTAAAGGCATATACCAAACAAATCACCCCAGGCTAAGAGCGTACAAAAACATTGCGTTGGACCTCCTTGAGGAATTTTTAGAGTATGACATATCTGCTATCCAGAGGGAGAAAAATCAAATCGTTGATGTGTTGGCCACCTCGGACTTAGTTTTTAAGATCCCCATATTCCCTAACAAAAAATAAGAGATCAAAGTCAAACACAGGTCTGCAGTGCCTGATAATATAAAATACTGACATGTGTTTGAGGATGACAAGCAGGTAGAAATATTTCTTCAGATGAGAGATGAGTTCGCTAATACAAACATTGATGACAAATTATTCTGCGATGAATATGGGAGCACGGATGCGCACAGTAATGACGAACCTTTCCAGAACCAGATCGCAGGAAGGGACATAATTCAACTAAAAAATTAATATCATTCTGAAGGGGTTAGTGCCACTAGAAAAATTGTTTGACGAAAATGATGTGGCCAAAAATCCCAAGATCACTGCAAGAGAAGAGGACATGGCGGATTGCAACATCGGGACTAAGGAGAACCCAAAAATGATAAAATTATCAGAAATTCTCAGTCCAGGGGTTAGGTAAGACTACGCCAACCTCATGAAGGACTTCCCCGACATTTTTTCATTGAGATATGACTATTTGAAGGTTTATGACACCAAAGTAATTCATCATGTCATCCCTCTCAAAGAAGATCAAAATCCGTTCAAATAGAATATGCGTCAGATAAATCCCCCACTACTTCGATGATCGAGAAGGAGGTAAAGAAACTATTCGAAGCTAAGATTATCATTTCTTTAAGATTCTCGAAATGGGTAGCTAGTTTAGTACCTATAAGAAAGAAGAGCGGTGAAATAAGACTGTGTGTGGACTTCCAAAACTTGAACAAAGTGTCCCTAAAGAACCACTACCCTCTCCCTAAAGTGGACTATATCATGAAAAAGGTGGTAGGGTCCTAGAATATGTCCATGTTAGATGGCTTTTCGGGGTATAATTAGATCATGGTTGACCGAGATGATAGAGAAAATATAGCTTTCACAACTCCATGGGGAACGCTCATGTACGCCAATATGCCCTTCGGATAAATCCCCCGCTACTTCCGATGATCGAGAAGGAGGTAAAGAAACTGTTCGAAGATAAGATTATCGTTTCTTTAAGATTATCGAAATGGGTATCTAATTTAGTACCTGTAAAAAACAAGAGCGATGAGATAATATTGTGTGTGGACTTCTAAAACTTGAACAAAGTGTCCCTAAAGGACCACTACCCTCTCCCTAAAATGGACTATATCCTACAAAAGGTGGTAGGGTCCTAGAATATGTCAATGTTAGATGGATTTTCGGGGTATAATTAAATCATGGTCCCTCGACGACAGAGAAAAAATAGCTTTCACAACTCCATGGGGAACGTTCATGTACACCAAGATGTCCTTCAGCCTGATGAATGTTGGAGATACCTTCCAAAGGGAAATGAATATCGTGTTTTTTGACTAAAAGGACAATTTCATTGTGATATATCTGGACGACATCACGATATACTCTTCCTCCAACAAGCAACACCTCGAGCACATAAAGAAAGTTTTCTAGAAGTGCAATAAGTTCAGCATATCGCTAAATCCAAAGAAATCAAATTTTGAGGTAGAAGAAGGGAATATTTTGAGATGCATTATCTCCAAGGAAGGAATTAAGATAGACCCCAGTAGGTTTGAAGGAATCTTGAAGATCGACACTCCACGTAGTAAAAAAGAAGTGTAATCCTTCCTAAGAAAAGTAAATTTCTTAAGGAGATTCATCACTAACCTGGCAGAAATCATAAAGCACATAACTTGCATGCTCAGGAAGGGAAACGAGATCAAGTGGAACCTAGAGGCCAAGAAGTATTTTGAATATATCAAGGTGGTGCTGACTAAAGATCTTGTGTTAGCGAGTCCAGAATTTATGAAATACTTCATCATGTTTTCATTCACCTTAGAACACACTATTATCGGTGTGCTATTGCAGAAAGATGAGAAGAAATTCGAAAAACCAATAACCTATTTCAGTTGGATGCTACGCGACGCTCCACTAAGTTATGACATTATGTAAAAACAAGAATACACCTTAGTGAAATCTTTGAAATTCACGACGTACATATTGCACTCCCATGTCATTGCTTATGTGCCTAGCAACTCGATAAAGGATACCCTGACTCAACCTGACCCTGAAGGGAGAAGAGGTAAGTGGATACATGCCATGTTGGAATATGATCTTGAGATCAAGCCTAAAAAACTAATCAAGGGTCAAGGCCTTGCGAATTTAATGGCACAGTCGTATTGCGACATTGTGGGAATGAATTTCATTGTTGATCTATCGAAATGTCCTCAAGAAGAAATGAATGTGCAGGTATCTCAAGCGTTCATCGATTCGCCATGGTATGCAGATATCATATATGTTTTGGAGAATCTCCAGGCCCCTCCGAGCGTAAGTAAGACTACGACCAGATTTATCAAGCTTAAAGTTGTTAAGTTCTACATCTTGGAAAACACACTCTACTGGAAAGACCCTCTGGGAATATTATTGAGTTGTTTGTTGGAAAATGATGCAAAGCAGGCCATACAAGAATTTCACAAAGGTGATTGCGGAGGACACCACTACTGGAAAACCACCGCACACAAAATCTTGAGGGTAGGTTACCACTGGCCTACAATCTTCACTGAAGTGTATAAAGAGGTCTCCAGCTACCATGAATGTCATATTTTTGATGGGAGAAGAAAGTTGCAACCCTTACCACTAAAGCCGATCTCAGTCAAAGCACCTTTCATGCAGTGGGGTCTGGATTTCATAGAGAAAATAAACCCACCATCCTCTACGCAAAAAAAGTGTATACTCACAGCCACTAACTACTTCACTAAATGCATAAAATCCATCCCCATGAAGCAATCTATCGACGCAGTCATCATCCAATTTATGGAGACAAACATTTTTTCGAGATTTGGATGCCCCATTGTGTTATTGGATAAATCCGTAAGTGCGGACACAAACTGATCTCCCTAGATCCACCTGGATCTAGAACAAAGCAAGACAGAACATGACTCTTTCCCTAGATTCTAACCATTGAATTAAATAGGATGCAAGAACAAAGAACATACCTTATGAGTGCTTCCTTTGGTCTTTGTTTCTCCCGCTTCGCTCCAGTGCTCTCATACAGTCAAGACCAAAACAATACAAACCAACTGAAGTGAAGAAAGCACAATCTATTCAATAGTCAATCTATGTATATGATCAAGGAGTTATACAATAAAGTGGAACTAGCTTTATGGGAAAGGTACATATTACTATATCATATTAATGGAAAGTAAAGATTACAACCTGAGCCTTGATGTTGCAAACTTCCTTTCGATGACCCTTGGCTCTGACACACACACTTGCTCACTTGCATGAAGAAGATCAACCACCTTTGATAAACTTGTTTGAGTTTCCTAGTTGTTGTAGCTTCAGTCCTTCACACAATCTTTCACCAATTCTCCAATGAATCTTGCTTAACCTTGCTTGTTTCTCCTTATTTCTTAACCCTTTCCATGAGAATTCACTCAATATATAGGAGAGAATGAATTAGTTACTTAGATAAGAATGATCCCAAAATATCAGGGAATCCAGTACTAGGATAACCATTCGAATGCCATCTCATCCTTCTAGAAGATTCCCTTCTAGAAGCTTCGAGAATTCATCTTTTTCCTTGCTTTAGAAAGAGTTCACAGCCTAGCATTTCAACACAGTGCAAACTTCTCGCACCCTGGCTTAAGGTAGCCTACGAGAATCATGCATTCTCGCAGGAAAATATACTAGCAGCCTGCGAACCTCCTTCAAAAATGATATTTCTGGAAAGAGAAGAAAGTAACTTTTCTCAGGAGAAAGTTCTTATGAATATCCTGAGTACACCATCACCCATACATCATCATGATGACCAAAATCATGGGTAACAGAATTCCCCCCAAAGTATGAGGTTGGAACCAGTGACAACAGATATACTTTGTAAGCTGCATGTGTGTGTCGAGAACCAGGAGCACATCTAATCGGAAACCTGTGAACAACCAAGCATCTGCAGAATATCATATATACCAATTCTGAGGTAGGCATTCCCATACTCAGATCACAGACTGATGACATTATAGACATGGGTCATGGCTACCAATCATACACTGTGGATCTAGGTACCATAGTACAATCCATCAAGTGTGAATAAATGAGTTTATGTCGAACATCCGATGGAATCTTTCGATCAGGGGTCAATGATGTAAACCCACTGTCGAAAGTGAGGAAACCTGCCATTGAGGCATGCAAGTTCCAAGGTACCAAGTAATTTCTAAGTCTTGATTCCGGATAATGACCTAAAGTCGACGAAACAAAACTTGTCACAGGAGGGCCTTGATTTATCTCCCATCAATGACACGAAATGAGTAACAAATTTTGAAGATGAAACAGAGTACTTTGCAAATTTGACAGGGAAGGTCGACACAGAGAGAATGGATAACTGCAGATGGCCGACTCAATATAGGTTTCAGATGGACTTCTCTTGAACATATGAACGACACAACTAATGATTTGGCAGCATTGACTCAAAGACGACACATGGAATAACCTTGTAATAGATCGAATGAGAGACAAATGGATTTCCCAAACCGACTTCAAATGATGAAGAGGGGGTGTCATGTTCAAGAGTGACACTTACTGCCAATTAATACGAAGATGAAAACATATCCCTTTCCCAAATTTTCCCCCACCATTTCTGGCAAGTACCTCTTTATTTTTATGCAATCTTGAGGAGGATAAAGTATGCTTGTTGATGTAAGCTCATCCTTCGGACGAGTCCCTCAGAGTATGTTTAACGAACCCTAAGAAGGAGTGGTTCGGTCCCATCACGGGTCTGTCAATGTTTGTTTAACGAGTCCAGAGATAGAAAAATCGAAGGTTTTTCAAGATTATAGAGTTTGGAAAAACACTTAAAAGAGAACTCTCTCAGTTCCTTTTTCGTAAAATAGTCTGGACAAGAACAAAAAAAATATAAATTATCGCTCACCAGACGCTTATTTCAAATACTTTATTGAGCGTGAAAATAGCAAGGTCACTCGACGATCTTTTCATGTTTAGAGAGTCTGAAAAGAGATTAAAGAGGACTCCAGGGGGGTTCCTTTTTCGTATAACCTTGTTGAGCACGAAAAAGTGATAAAAGTATGCTCGACCATGTTCTCATATATTTATGAGCACAAGAACGGACAAAAACGACGCTCGAGGTTTTATGTAAAAACCATAAAAAACAATCAAAAACACACGATAACAAAGAAAAACATGTCCATATCCCTGTATTGAATCGTCAAAATCATCATGTCTGCAAGAGTTACACTCATCATAACATTAGTGATTAAGGTTTAATTTATAAATAATTATAAAAAACCCAAAATGATATAGTAAAAGTAAATAAAATAAGTAAATACTCTTTTTTACCATACCATTTTACATTTCCACTATTGAGCTCAAAAAACCCCTCTTTTACCCTCCAAGTTTGGCGTCAATTTGCGGGAGCTACGAGAGATCATTCAGCAAGCCATCTACGAAATTAAGGTAAGCTCTTCGTCCTTGACATTTTCATGGTTTAAATTTGTGATTTCATTGGTTAAAAGTTTAGTTTTTAGTTGAGTTTTCAAGCCCTACAAGTGCGCTGCAATTCTCGCAGGCGGGCCATACGGGGCCTGCGAGAATGAGGCGTTCTCGCAGGTGAGCCTTAAGCCACCTACGAGGTTCTCGCATTGTGTCCATAGGGCACCTGCGAGAACCACAAAGCCCAATTTTTTTTTAAATTTTTAGCCAATGAAAAATATCCAAAGCATGAAAAAAGTTATTAATCCTCTTTTTGTGTTCCTTGTGCAGATAATTGGCTATCACCATGGTACTTGAGTGGCGTGAAAGGGAACATGAAGAGGATAACCCAATGGAAAAAAACCATCCACCTACCATAGCTTCTTTGAGAGATTGTGGGCTCTTAAAATACTTTTGCATCCTGAGCATGAGGGCCCAAGTCAGACTATTAGAGTATCTGGTGCGTATGTGGGACCTAGATCAGCAGGCTTTTCATGTGGGAGCTCACACACTGTCCATAGACATTGATGACATATACTTTTTGACTGGACTATCCCGACACGGATACTATGTCAGCTTGACCGGTAGTAGTGGTGGTGGGCTAAAGATGAGTGAGTACTGCAATCAATACTGCGTTCCCGAGGCTGAAAGGAAAAAAGGAAAAGTGGCTATCTGGGGGGTACAAGACTTGACCCTATGCACTATCATTTTTACTATATCTAGGATGGATGGGAGTTCTTCTCCTCATATGGAATTACAGAGCTACTTCCAATATGCCATCGAGTGTACTGAGCCTCGATTATTCAACTGAGCAGATGTTGTGCTTCACAGTATCAAAAAGTAATTGACCAAATGTAGGCGAGGTGACCTGAAGCAATTCGGGTATGGATCTTTGTTGGTGTCCTTCTTCCTTGAGAGGGTCCCCGTATTTAGACTACAGGTTGAGTGGAACATATCGGGTCCCAGGGATCCAAGGATGTTGAGATGGTGTCGGCTCATGGCCCGACACGTAGTAGGACCGATCGTCAAGTACGATGATATTTTCTTTGACTGGCTTCAAACCCAGATGTTGATGGTCGATGATTACGCTTATGCTGGGTTGGATATCCGAGGAGATCCATATTTAGCACTACCAGAGGATACTCAGTGGGGTGACCTTGGTAATAAGTACACGCATTTTCTCTTTTTAAATGTTTTTGAATTTTTTTATCATATTCAAATGTTTTTGTTTTATATGTTCATCCAAAAACTAATACAAAATCGTTTGTTGATAACACAGATGTTGGACCGTATAGACCTCCCAACACTTCTCCCATCTAGCGTCGATGAGAGGTAGCGACAGCACCACAGTATGCTGAGGATTATCAAGTAGTTGAACAGAATCTAGAGGGCCTTACTGCAGACATTCCAGATATGACTCTGGAAGAGGTTCCACGATGCGATCATGTCATACTGTAGGGGTATCAGCAGCTATGAGTTGACTGCTCCGTAGGGTTGCTAGGGCAGTCATGTTTTACCGTGAACTTCATCCATGACATCACTTTGTAGAATCTATAAGCTTCAATTTTTGACATTTTGGTCTTTGGACAAACGTTTTGTAAAAAAATCTTTTGATCATTATATATACTGACGGATTCTACCGGTTTACTTTATATTGTGTGAGTTTTGATGTGTTTGATTTATAAATGATTCAAATGTCTGTCCAATACATAATTAGCCAATGCATCTGTTAATGTATTAAGACATCTAGGAATATGTTGATATTCAATGTGCTCAAAATAACGTTCCAAGAGGCGAATTCGCAAATACACCCGTAATAAAGTAGGACTTCGAATAGAGTAGATATTACTTAGCTTTAGTACTACAAGCTACGAGTCAAGTCGTACAACCAAATGACGAATTCCAAGCGAGATAGCATCAACCAATAATTCAATAATTGCACTATACTCTGCAATGTTGTTGGTCGCACGGCCGAGGCACACACCTCGTAAAGATACAAGTTCATTTGTTGGGGCATAGATTGCCCACACAGCGGACGCAAGGTTCAGAGTACTATGGCTAGTGCCATCAGCGACACCAATATAGGGTAGCGAAAACTCCGACATCTGGAAGTCAAACACAATGTCACATAAGGGCAGAGACCAGATAACGATAAAAGAAAACTATAGTAACACACACAAAGTATGATACATTAAAATACAAGTACTTGTGCACTAATGATTTATGCATAGTACTTCTTCAAGTACAACCCATTCATGGGTTCACTCAAAGGGATACCATCGTAATCTACCAGCTCATATGCTCCTTTTTCCAAAACTCGGCAAAAAATATAAGGACCTTGCCACATTGGTTCGAATTTCCCAGCTCCTAACACATCTCAATCCTGTTCATAGAGAAAAACAAGATCACCTTCATAGAAAATGCAAGGCTTGACATGCTTGTCATATTGTGCCTTGACACGTTTTTTCTGGGCTTCTATTACTAGAGTGGTGTCACGTTGAGTTTCGTCTAATCGTATTAGATACAATAGACGTACTTCTTCAGTAGAAGTGTTGGGTAAGAGTTCAAAAGATATCTTCAGAGAGGGTATCTCGCATTCTATAGGAAGAATGGCTTCCACACCATAGACTAATTGAAAAGGCGTAAACCCAGTAGTGGATTTGACAGATGTCTGGTATGCCCACAATGTCGAGAACAACATTGTGTGCCAACTTGTTTTATGAATTCCTATCATCTATCGGAGCATAGTTATTAGAACTTTGTTGATTGCTTCGACTTGACCATTCACTTTTGGATAATAGGGCGTTGAGTTATCATGACGAAGACCCAACTTTTCCGTAAGTTCAGACATCATAAAATTCCTAAAGTGACTACCGTGATCAATGACGATATCTTGGGGAACACCAAAACAATCTATGACGTGATTAAAAAGAAACAACGCTGCAGTATTTCCAGTATTATCGAATGTCGACATCGCCTCGGCCCATTTTGTAAAGTAATCAACAACTACAATGATGTAACCATGCCCCCCGGCTGAGTGAGGGTGACATGTCATGAAATCAATGCCCCATTTCGCAAAAGGACCAACTGAGACCACAGGGTGAAGAGGAGCAAGATGTGACCGACTTTTCTGATTGTAGGTCTGGTAGGCATGGCGTTTATGAACGATAGTAATGCAGTCGTTAAACAAAGAAGGCCAAAAATACCCTGCGCGTAAGATCTTATGGGCAGTAGCATACCCAGACATATGACCACCACATGCTCTGGAATGGCAGTCATTCAGATCTTTCTCGACTTCGTCGAATGTTAAACAATGTTGAAAAACAGAGTCAATTCCTCGACGGTAAAGAGTATCCCCAAGGATAATGTATTGACGAGCTTGATAGTGTATGCGACATCATTCAGTACTAGACAAAGCATGCCTGAAATTCTGGGTTTGGAGATATATAATGATATCCCTATACCAAAAATCATCAGTGCTAATAAGGAAAAGAGATTCATCGAGTAATGAATCTACTGCTACATTTTCCGTTGCAGAATGAGGAAAATCGCATATCAACTCAGCAAAAACTAATGACTTCTTGGACTTGGTGCGATCGAATTCCAAGTCAAACTCCTGGAGTATGACAATCCATTTGGAGTACTTGCCCCCAAGAAATTGACGTGTCAAAATATGTTTCATAGGGTTGCAATGAGAAATCACCGTAGTCTTACGTGAGAGGATATAATTCCAGAAGCATTGGACGGCTTGAACGACAGCCAAGGCCAGTTTTTCGACATGTTGATACTTGATTTCAGTTGGTGTGAGACTTCAACTCAAGTAGTAAACAACATGCTCATCGTGCACATCATCCTCTTGAACGAGAACCATGCCAATAGTGTACTCCGAGGCAGCAAGATAAAGGAAATAATCGCGACTATAATCGGGAGGAAAGAGAAGCGGAGCTCGCGTGAGGGACAACTTTAAAGCTTCAAAAGCATTGTTGGCTACGGTATCCCAGACGAACTCTAAATATTTATTTAGTAGCCGTGTAAAACCATGAGTTATCTCGGCGTAATTAGGGATAAAACAACGAAAAAAAAATTCTTTCCCCTGCAAACTTTGCAACTGGCACAATGTAGAAGGAGGAGGGAGATTAAGAATTGCCTCAACCTTAATAGGATCCACCCGGATTCCTTGACGCGAAACTATAAAACCTATAAGACGAACGGATTCTACACAAAAAATGCATTTATGAGGATTTAAACGTATACGATAGAACTGACAGCGCACGAAAATAGCCTGGAGGTGGGTAGGGTGATCGACTCTATGCATAGAATGAGTTGGTAAATTGTCCAAGTAGGGTTGAACGATATGCTTGATGTCATGAAAATCATAATACATAACACGTTGAAACATCGCACCAATGTTCTTAAGACCGAAAGGAAGTTTCCTATAGGAAAAAGTACCCCAAGGACAAATAAAAGCAGTTTTATGTTGATCCTCAGGAGCAATGTTAATTTGATTATAGCCGGAGAAACCATCCATGAGAGAGAAGATTTCACTTTCGGCGCAGTCATCGACAATCTGATCGCCGAAGGGGGTAGGAAAGTTGTCCTTGGGACAAGATTTGTTAATATCCCTATAATCAACACATACACGAATATTGTCGCCTTTTTTGTCAATCGGGACAGGATTAGAAACCCATTCTGTAAGAGCCACCGGATAAATAAAGCCGGCTTTCAGAAGTTTCTCGACTTCGAGCTTGATAGCAGTCGCTTTACGTGGGTGAACTAGACGAAGGCGTTGCCGGACGGGTTTAGCTCCAGGGTATGTCTTTATCTCATGTAAAACAATTGCAGGGTCGATACCAGGCATCTCTTCGTAACTCCAGGCGAATATGTCACGAAATTCTTTGAACAGAGACGTATAGGTGATGATTTAATCGGAAGAAAATGAAGCTCCGATATGAACATTTTCAACAATCCCAGGTTTAATAGATATGTTAATGGGAATCGTGGGTGAGATATTACTTAAATTCCCCTTAGCAAACACATCGTGTGAAGTCGCGGGAGTCGTCGAGATGAAAACAACGGTCGACAGAGTCGAAATCCGTTGGTAGTTCTCAAGAGTGTGTTGCTCGAGAAAAAATATGAAACGATGATGGCCATCATCCCAAGGGGTGTCCTCCATGACGGACATGATCATCTCGTCAGTGGGAAAAATAACACGAAAAGGATCGGGAGACAACTCATCAAGAGAGGGGGTAGAAGGTGTTGCCGATTGAATGGCCTAATAAGCAGACTCAACCGAACCTAATGGCATTGCATCACCGAAACAAAGATGATATCCAGGGTCAGGGATAATCCAAGGGTCAAAAGACATAGGAAGTTCATGAAGCATTGTGGAAATCATGTTGATAGAAGCAACTGATGGGCGTGGAACATCGGGTGGTGGAATGGGGAAAGTACCCATTAACGAGGAATCCTTTAAAATGCCTACACCGACATTCTCATAACTTGGCGGGGTTTTAGCAATAAATGACACGTTTCCAGTACGAGTATCAGAATTGAAGAAGGCAAGTTGGTCAACTGTAACAACCTTTCCTTGATGAGGGAAATGTACTACACGGAAAAGTGTTGACACAACGACGCTCATGGAATCGATCCAGCTACGGCCAAGTAAAAGATTATAATCAAGAGGAACGTCAAAGACTTCCACTTCAACTTGGAATGTCTTACCTTCTAGTGTAATGGGAAATGAAGGAAGAACACCGTAAGGCTTAAAACTAGAGCCATTTAAGGATTTAAGAGTGTTTTGGGATTCATTCAATGGAGGAGAGCTAATGGATTTCCAACAAGAAAAAGACATTACACATATTGAGGCACCCTCGTCGATAATAGTTCAGAAAATGTTCTTGTCAGAGACAAAAACTTGTATCTGGAATGTGAGTTGAGGGGGTAACCTTAGAATGTGATCATCCAAGTCAAAGACTATCAAATTCATATCTGTCGGGTCAATTCCACCTATAGCTTTCAACAGTGCCTTCTGTTGTGCATGACAAGATTGAAGGACTTTAAGGGATAACATCGCGGAAGGTGCCTGGGCCAGATCTTCCACAATACTGTAGTTCTGGGCTGCACGAGCATGAGGATTGAAAGCCGATTTCCTAACGACACCTTTTCGGGGTGGTTGCAGAACTGTATCAAGGCTCGTTCATTCGAGATGAAGAGGACCGTTAATAGGTGGAGTCCCGGGAGATGGTTGTACCAAAACAGGAGGTAAATCATCAACCTTCTCCTTAGATGGAGTATAATCTTTGGCTCTAGTAGTGAGTGCAACGTTGTTTGGCTTACAATCACTAGTACACATCAAAATATATGATGTCGTAGAAGAGGAGGGTTGGTCTTGAATGACCAACTGAGCCTTTTGTTGAGATAGGAAGGGTTGGGACAAGACAACTGGTGTAGATGGTTTGGGAGCTCCTTGAAGGAACTTCATGACCTCGGCACGTCGTGGACAATCCTTCATGTAGTGATCGTCACCACAGATAAGGCAAGGGTAGCGGGGTTTGTGCTTATCCCGATCTTCAACAGGAGTAGTTTTAGGTTGCTCTGCTTGATTATTATTTTTTCCCTCCTTATTCTTGCCTCTCCCCTTTTTAGATTTGTTTTTACTGGCTGGGTTAGATTGAACAGCGTTTACCTCAAAAGTTTTGTCGGTGGGAGTGGCAGGAGATGGAGCATTTTGAACATTAGAAGAAGCAGATTTAGGGGTTGTACTTGAAACAAAATGTGAGTGGGCTTGGGCAGTACCAATCACACCGTCAGCTGCATGCGAGGCAGCTGGGGCAGTTGAAGTGTTGGAAGTTCCAGCATGAGGTAATTCAGGTAGCAAATCGTAAAGTGTTCCCATTTGCGAATAAACGAGATCAAGATATTGAGCATGACTTATAGCCTACTCCTTTGTGACAATTCCACCCATGGCAATATCCTTACCAATTTCGTTCACAAAGGATTTCGTAAACCATTCTGCCAGTAATTGATCGGGGAGTTCAAGTTTAATGAGACGTCGACGTCTTCGCCACTCATGGATATGATCAGATATATGAGTGCCTTTAGTCTTTTTGAAGGAAGTCAAAATCTCAGTCCCGGTATCATAACGGATCGATAACTGGTAATGTGTAAGGAAAGCCATAGCTAGGGTGTTGAAATCAGAGAAGAAACCTCGTGGCAATTCAATATACCACTTCGCAGCAGAACTGGTAAGGGTTCGTTGAAAAAGACGTAAATGAATAGAGTCATCCATCAAGGAGTTGGATGAACACCATAAGTGAAAAGTCATAACGTGATTGTTTGGGTCCTCTCCCACTTTTTCGTCGAATTTAGGAATGTCTGATGGAAGCTTGGTGGGAATAACAGGCCATTGGGGAGAGTGACGAATAGGATCATTCAAAATCCTAGACAAATCTATCAAATCCAAAGTAGCAAGAAAAGGTAACTGTCGATTCACCTACAGGTACCGGTGGCTTTGGGGTGGAAGTCCTGTTGGCAAACCAGTAGGACCGTAAGCAGTCTTCCCATAATTGGAAGACCCAGGAAGATTTGGTGGTGGTTGGAGAGGATAGTAGCTCCCAGAATTGTAACCGTGAGTGGGGACATGAGTTTGAGCATGCGTACACCAAATAGGATTGGGTATACCTGGATATGGTTTTCCTATAGTAGGGTCAGGTTGCTTCCCCCCAGTCGTTTGAGGAAGATTTTGTATCATCTGATTCCAATACTGGGCCAAAGCAGGAGGTATATTTTTCCCAAAAGGTGGGGTTGGTCCCCCTATTGTAGGTGGAGTTACAACTGGAAATTGTGTCCCAATCGAAGGTTGTGTAGTAACTGGAATGTGTTCGGTAAGAGGAGGTGTTATCCACATTTTTGGTTATCGAGATGATATTATGATTATGTCATGATGATGGAAGATCAAACTCTTCATTAAGGACTTTTTCCTGAAGAAGGTTACACTTGTCATTTTCTCAAAAATCATATCTTGAAAATAGTTCGCAGGCTGCATATATACTCTCCTGTGAAAATCCTTCATTTCCGCAGGCTGAATTCATCTTGACTGCGAACTTTCCACACTGTGTCAATGGTTAGGGTGCGGACATGTTTCTAAAGGAAGAAAATGAATAAGTTCTCGATCCTTCTAGAAGGAATCTTCTAGAAGGGTGAGTTGGAGTTCGAATGGTTGGNAAAATACTGACTTTCTAGATATCTTGGGATCATTCCCTATCCAAGTAACTAATCAATCTTATCCTATATATTGAGGAGATTACTTATGGAAATGGTTAAGGTTAAGAACAAAAAGAATCAATCTAGCTAGAGATTGATTGGAGAACTTGTGCAAGACTGTATGGAGGATTGAAGCTACAGCAGCGAGAGACAACAAGTAATCATATGTGGTTGAACTTCTTCATGCATGAGCAAGTGTGTGTGTCAGATCTAGGAGCCATTGAAAGGAGATCTACGACATCAAGGCTCAGGTTGTATATTTCTCTTTCAGTTAATGCAATACATGAATATGTCCCTTTCCCATAATGATGATGTCATCTTATTACATGATTCCTTGATCACATGTATAGACTAGGTATTGAATATATTAATGCCTTTGCTATGATTGGTTTGTGTTGTTGTGATTGAAACGACACAAGAGCATCGGAGCAGAGCAAGGAACAAAAGAGATTAAAGGAGAGCGTTCATAAGGTATTTCCACCATCCATTTCTCTTAGTTCATTCAATATCTAGATCTAGGGGAAGAGTAGTATTTTGTCACGTTTTGTTCCAGATCCAGGTGGATCTGGGGAGATTGGTCTGTGTTCGGACTCACGAATTTATCCATAAACAAAATTGGCGACTCAACTGGGGAGAAACACCTTTGTCTTTTTTGGTTTCTTGAAATTTCTGTGGCCATTTGCTCTTGTTTCCTTTTTCTCCTGATTTGTAAACTTCTGAGTCCTCAGGATACCCTAAGACACCTTCTGGGTTACAAAACCAATTTAGATTTTGCTTGATTTTGAAATTTTTTCTTTACTTTCAGAGATTCCCGCACTTTGCTAATTAACAGCCTGCGAGAATCCTGATAGTCCACACCTTGCGTATATACTCCAGTGTGGAAAGTTCGCAGTCTGCACTTAATTGGACTGCAGAAATTTGATTTGCCCGCACTGTGTCCAAGACTTGCCTGCGGACAGATTTTGAAATTTTTTTTAACTCAAGTTTTGACTTTTCCAATAACTCAGGAAGGTTGATTTAAGTCTTTTTGACATTTCATCTCACTGGTTTACATATCTTTTGCTTCATTTGCTTCCTGGATCTGATCTAGGGTTTTTAAGCTTGTTCTTGCTTTGATCACTTGACTTTCATCCTTTAGCCTTTATTGGCATTTTTTCTCTCTCTGATTACTGGGGTTGAATGTGTTATATTGGTTAAAGATCAGTGATTGATTGAAAGTTAAGAGTTTGGTGTTTCTTAGTTGATTATTGTTTCGAAAAGGCAATTTTTCATTTGCATTAAGAAACTCCTTGGTTTGCTTTGTGTTTTTACTATCATTGAAAGTTTTGGTTGGGTTGTCATTGATTG
>ML777701.1:1296063-1314746 GCA_009831015.1 Picea engelmannii | reverse complement strand
AACGACACAAGAGCATCGGAGCAGAGCAAGGAACAACATAGATTAAAGGAGAGCATTCATAAGGTATGTCCACCATCCATTTCTCTTAGTTCATTCAATATCTAGATCTAGGGAAAGAGTAGTATTCTGTCACGTTTTGTTCCAGATCCAGGTGGATCTGGGGAGATTGGTCTGTGTCCGCACTCACAAATTTATCCATAAACAGGAGGTTGAATTGTACCACCATGTCCACCAAGGGGAATCTGCAAGTTTGGTGTAATGGACGGGATAGTGCCACTAGGATGAGGATTTCCAGAAGGAAATTGAGGGAGTGTTGGAATAAAACTGGGAATAGGGTGCCCAGGAAAAGAAGGACCACCTGGAGAACCAGCAGGGGTTTGCGAAGGTGTTGGAACATAAGCATTCAACAAAGAATTCAACGCATGGTACCCGGGTGGTAGTGTCAGAGTGACATTGGGCATTCGCTGGGTGTTTATAGGAGCAAGACCAGCTGTAGTGAACCCGGTTGGGACACTCATAGTAGCTGCAAGATGGGCCATTTCGGCAGGGAGAGTAAAGTGATAAGTGGTAGTTAACGGGATAGTCTCCGTCTCAGAAAACACCAGAGGGTTGATTTCAGAGACCACAGGTGAATCCGGACTAAAAAGGGTCCTGCGAAAATCACCTGCAGACCAAAACGGATCTTGGCCTTCTACCCCGGGAAAAGGCCCAATGGGTGATCCAGAAGAAGTAACAACTAGTTCTCCGGAATAATTCAGTCATCTAAAAGGGCGCTGAGAATTACTAGGAAGTCGAAAATCCTCTCTAGTATTTGTAATTCTAAAACGTTCAAGAGAGTCAGTTTGTTCCACTTGAGGTGTGATAACAACTGGGACTTCACTCTGCATCGGAGAGCCTCCAGGTGTGGTTGTGGGAAAGGGTTGTGAACCTTCCAGATGCTCTGGAGATAAACCCTGCATTCTACATGAACGACGTGGAGGAGCTATTGTAAACGAGTGACAAACTTTGCGAAGAAAATCCTATGGTCAACTTCGAGAAACAAACAACACACGCTAGTAAAAAAAATCTAGGAAGCAATCACCAGGCAAACAAGACCTTCTAATTTCGAAGCCATTAGTTGGTGATGAAATCCAACGTCGCAACAATGAGACGAGAAGGGGTGGAGCTAGGGTGGAAAATTTATGTTGATGACCTGCTTAACGGACTTACACCCTGGTGCAAGATCCCACACATAATCGTGGGTATACCCTCCAAGGAGCCTGAGTGAGTTTGGTCAACATCAATTCCAGGTACCGTGAAGACTTTCCCCTCCACAGTCACCTCAGGTAAGAACCTAGAGAGATAGGCCACTAAGTTCACCACCAACAACAATAAAGCCTGGGGGAACAGTCGACAGTCCGATCCACACGCAAGGGCAGGGTATCTAGCCCGAAATCAACTCAAAAGGCTTCCACTCATCATTGTGGGTATACCTCCAAGTGATCCCCATAATACGTGAAATCTCTATACTGATATCAACAAAGCAGGGTGAGTAACTCTGCCAATACCAATGTGACCTCGTGCTTGACCCTTGTGTGAGAAGGGCTTCCCAGGACAAGATGTTGCAAATGGAATTTAACACTCCCTAACACAAGATGTTATTGTGTGTTTTATGCTTTTGGAGACTGTATCTCTCTTCCTACTCCAAAGATCTAGCCTAGCTAAATGTTGGTGTAAAAGAGCCCTAGAAAAGAGTTACTAGATAAATTTTATGATTACATAGTGTTATTAAAGGCTGTTGTTTACTCAAAGGTAACATAAATGAAAC
This sequence comes from Picea engelmannii, assembly GCA_009831015.1. Classification (NCBI taxonomy): domain Eukaryota; kingdom Viridiplantae; phylum Streptophyta; class Pinopsida; order Pinales; family Pinaceae; genus Picea; species Picea engelmannii. The sequence continues at coordinate 1,312,939 of ML777701.1, read as the reverse complement.
TTATGTTGTATGACTCTGACCCAACAATGCAAGGATGAGAATGAAATATATCACTTTTCGTTCGATGAATCCTATGTATGGGAGAGAGAGAGTTTTCCAGATCAACCTTGAACTACAAATGCAAAATTTCCTTTCAAATGCCAATCAAACAATCACTTATCAAATGAAAATTCTCTATTGTGTCTTTTCAAATGCTTCAACAATTTCAAGAATTTGATTTTCAATATTTTCTAAAGACAAAAACAATGTTTTGAAAGAAAAACTTGTTGTTCACTTTTCAAAAAGGACTCAGACGATGACAGCGAGAGCACAGCAAATCAAATGAACAAGCAAATAACCCAATCTACTCTTTCAATGAAAGAAAAAATAAAGAGCAAACCAATGTAGTCTTTTCAAATGAAAAAGAAAATGATCATAAGAAAATGAGAAAACCCAAGAAAACTTAACTTTCAACCAATCACTGGATCTTAACTAATCAAACACACTCAGATTCTAAAGTCAGAGAGAATGGTTTTCCCAAGAAAAGACAAGAAACGAAAGTCAAACCACAAATGACAAGAAAATCCTTAAAACCCCAAGACTGTTCATGCATAGAAACAAAGGTAAGAAATATATCAATCAGAGGTCCAAGAAACTCACAAGAGGCAATCAAACTTATCTGGGCAATTAAAAATGTCAAAAATTAAAATCAAACTTTTGACAAATGGTGTTCGCAGGCAGGCAATATAACACAGTGCAAGAATCACTGATTCTCGCAGGTGACCCTTGAGAAGGGTGTGAGAACCTCGCACTGAAACCTATAGGCAGAGTGCGAACTCTACCTATTCTCACAGGCTGCAATGAAGTGAAGTGCGAGAATTCCTGAACATAAGAAAAATTTTGAAAAATGAAGAAAAATTCAAAAAGGCTTCTGGACCCAGAAGGTCTATCAGGATATCCTGAAGACTTAGAGACTGATAGGACAAGAGAAAAGTGAAACCAGAGAAAATGGCCACAGAAAAATACCACAATCCATAAAGAAAATGGGATTGTTCCCCAGTGGAGTCACTAATTTTGTTATTGGATAAATCTGTAAGTGCGGACACAAACCAATCTCCCTAGATCCACCTGGATCTAGAACAAAGCAAGACAGGACATGACTCTTTCCCTAGATTCTAACCATTGAATTAAATAGGATGCAAGAACAAAGAACATACCTTATGAGTGATTCCTTTGGTATTTGTTTCTCCTGCTTCGCTCCAGTGCTCTCATACAGTCAAGACCAAAACAATACAAACCAACCGAAGTGAAGAAAGAATAATCTATTCAACAGTCAATCTATGTATATGATCAAGGAGTTATACAATAAAGTGGAACTAGCTTTATGCGAAAGGGACATATTATTGTATCATATTAATGGAAAGTAAAGATTACAACCTGAGCCTTGATGTTGAAAACTTCCTTTTGATGACCCTTGGCTCCGACACACACACTTTATCACTTGCATGAAGAAGATCAACCACCTTTGATAAACTTGTTGGAGTTTCCTAGCTGCTGTAGCTTCAGTCCTTCACACAATATTTCACCAATTATCCAATGAATCTTACTTAACCTTGTTTTCTTATCCTTCTTGATTAACCTTTTCCATGAGAATTCACTCAATATATAGGAGAGAATGAATTAGTTACTTAGATAAGAATGATCCCAAAATATCAGGGAATCCAGTACTAGGATAACCATTCGAATGCCATCTCATCCTTCTAGAAGATTCCCTTATAGAAGCTTCGCGAATTCATCTTTTTCCTTACTTTAGAAAAAATTTGCACCCTAGCAGTTCAACACAGTGTGAACTTCTCGCACCCTGGCTTAAGGCAGCCTATGAGAATCATGCATTCTCGCAGACAAATATACTAGCAGCCTGCGAAACTCCTTCAAAAATGATATTTCTGGAAAGAGAAGAAAGTAACTTTTCTCAGGAGAAAGTTATTATGAAGATCCTGAGTACACCATCACCCATACATCATCATGATGACCAAAATCATGGGTAACACATTGTTACACATCAAAATTACTCACTTTGATAGTGTCGCAAGTGTCGTCATTACAAAGGTCACAAATGTCGCATTTTGCTTACAAGTGTCGCAAGTGTCAAGGAAAGCATACTCCCATGATGCCTATATCATGCCTATAAACAACATCAGGAGGACACTTGGCACATTTCAAACACTTGATTTGGAAGAGGAGGAAAGGTTAACTGGTCTCATGAACCTTTTGCCATTTGAAAACACTCAAAAAACTAAGTTTTGGAGGAGAGCGCTCCCCTAAACCTCTTCTAGGAGTGTTGGCGCTCCCCCTTACACTGTCTGGGAGAGTTATAAATATCCTTTGGACTTTATGGGGAGCGCTGGTGTCTTTAGGAGTGTTGGAGCCCCCCTTTATCCTACTGGGGAGTGCTAAAGCGCTCTGATGGCCCTTTTGAGGGAGCGCTGCCTATTCTGGGCAGTAGTTAAGTTGTTGAGATGAATGGGGGAAGGATCCTTTCATTCTTGGAAGGCAGTTGGATTTGAATCCCTAGTCCAGGCATGATATTAGGGTAGATCCTCAACTGAAGGAGGCAAATCCTCAACTTCCCCAAGGATATCTCAAGCAGTTAAAGCCTCTCCAAGGATATATAAGAAAGCTTTCTCATGGTGAAAGAGGACTGGAAAAGAGAGAATCACACCAAACTTATGATCTTATAAGTGGTGCTGGAACAAAGATATTTTGGAGGTAAGAGACCTATGATCTCATAGGGAGAAATTGGTGAAGTTATCATCATTCAGATCGTGGATCTTTTGAGCAAGGGGTAGAAAATGAGGACTTGACGAAACTGCTGCAATTCATCCATGGTTGTAAGCAATGTTTTGTCCTCATTAATATAATTTGGTTGGCCTGTTTCTTTCTAATTCATGTTCAATATCACATGAATTTGTCTCTTTAGTAGATAGACCTATTTTGTACTAATCTTGATAGAGTAGGAAGTGGTCGTACTTTGTTTGTCTACAGGGCTGATCGAAGAGCGAAAGATTGGAGCTCAACTCAGAGCATGCAGGGACAAATGCCGGTAAAAGGTACTTCTTTTCTCCTTCCTTATCACACACTAGTCCACCTAGATCTAAAAGGAAGTCAATGACCATGATAAGCACTTTCTGTCTTAGAGTTAAGAGTCTATCTCTTTGAGGAGATCTGACTTTTCGCAGGGAGATTTTCCTTCAACAGAAATTGGCGACTCCACTGGGGAGAATCGAATCGAAAATTTTGGTTTTGATTTTTCCTCATAAGACCTTGTATTTCCCTTTGGTTGTTTTCTGACCTTGTTCACCCCTTCATATCTGATTTCATTTTCTGATTGACTCTTTACCCCATCACATTCATCTTGACTGTCAAAATTTGATCAAACTTTTAGGTTTTTGGACATTTTTATGAGTTTTTTGAGCCTGGTGCCCCCCTGCCCATGTTAGTAGAGCACAAACACTCCCTGGAAGTGTTGGACAGAGTGTTATAACACCCTAGTGTCCCTTACACTAGAGTGCCAACCCCTTTTTGCACAAAATCTCTTCAAAAATTCCATTTTTTGGAGGTCCAGACCTTGTTTCTTCACTTGCTGAGCTGTTGTATGATTCATGATTCTTCCTTTGACCTTTGACATGCTTCCTCTTGAGAAGTAAACACCTTGTTGTTCATATTTTATGCCCTTCTTCATTCTTTTTGAGTTTTTGTTGTTGAAAGCTTGAAATCGATCCCCTTCTTTCTTCTCTCCTATGGACTGAGCGAGAACTCTAGTGAAGGACTTTAGAAGTCTGTGAATCTTCTCATTTGGTTCTTTGAGGTCATCTGATCCAATTTATTTCTCCTTTCTTTTGTGTTTTTGATTTTCTTTCTCTTTTTTGATTACAAAAGGGTGTGTTGTTTGTGCGAAATCTACATTTCCTTGTCCGAATCTCCTTGATCTAAAAGGGTAGTTGGCAGGACAAGGTTTTCATTGAATTGATCATCATTCGCATGAAAACGACAAAAGTACATCTTAATGATTAGTTTTCATATTAGTTTGCATTTCTGAAATGTTGTAGCATCATATTGTATTTGATTGAGGGCATTCCTTATCAAGTGTTTGATAGTGAAAACGACTCTTCCTCTTTCCCTTAAATAGGTATTCATTGAAAAGAAACGATAGCTTATCATATTTCATGCATATTTTTGGGAATTGAGTCATCATTCCATCAGTTTCACTTTCGTACACCCTCTGAGTAAACAACAACCATTAAAATCAATTCTTAACTAAAATTTATCAGACTTTTTACATCTTTGTTAGAAAACCTACATTAGTTTAAGGCGTAGGGCTTTGGAATAGGTTGAAATGATAACTTTCCAAAGCTATCAAACAAATATAGTATCTTGTGGTAGGGAGAGTCAAATACAATTGTCGTATTGGCTTACTGGGATCCCCCTCTCACACAGGGGTTACGCACGAGGTCGCATTCGGGTGAGTTACGAAGATTATCCCTCTGTGGTTCAACTGTTTGTAGTGGTCGGATCGTATATTGGGGGTCACTGGAAGGTATACCCATGATTATGTGTGGGAGCCTTTCAAGCTGATTTCGGACTTGTTACCCTGCCCATACGTTCTGACAAGATTGTTGATTGTACCCACCCAGGGGCTGACTACGAGTTGGTGGCCTTAGTAGCCACAATATTTAGGGTCTCACATAAGGTGACGGTGAAGGGAAGTCTCACTGTACCTGGAACAAATGTTGGTCAAACTCACTCAGGCTCCTTGGAGGGTAAATCCACAATTACTATGTGGAATCTTGCACCAAGGCGTAAGTCTGTTAAGTAGATCGCCAACATAATTGATCCACCCGCTCTATCCCTGCGCCTTCTTATTTTGATCTCGTGACATTGGATTTCATCACCAACTAGTGGTTTCATCATAGGAAGGTTTGTTTGATTGATTGCTTCTCAGATTCGTAGTGTGTGTTGTTTGTTTTACTTAGTGGACCTTAGGTCGAGTCAGTGTTAATGGCATCGAATCCTGGGAGTACCAATGGAGGAACCCCCTCTCCTGGGGAACCTTATACCTTTCCTTCATTTGGAAACTTTAGTCCTCCATATGTTGCCACACTGAGTCTTCCAGGATTCACTATTGGATTACCAGTTTGGTTGTTCCCCACTCCGATGATCCCGAATCCTCCCAATGTTTTAGTTGCACCTACTACTTTGGATGTCAATACACCACCCATACATCAACCTCATGTCGACTTTTCGCCTTCTTCGTCCATCAAGTCTCCTTCCATTTCTCCTTCTTCACCTAGTGAAAGCTCTAAATCAAGTAGCCAGGTTGATCAGAAGAAGAAGAAACGGAAAGAGAAGAAGAAGAAGAACCTGAAAAGGACAAAGGCCCCAATAACATCAGATGTTGGCTCTAAGAAACCAGTTACTGTTAATAGTATTGGGAGTGTTGATGAGGTCAACAAAATTAAAATGAAKAATCCAAAACCCAAATTCCCTTGCATCCTTTGTAAGGGTGACCACTTTCTAAGGGATTTCCCTGGTCTTACCCAGGTCTTAGAAATGTGGTCCTCCATGTCATTGGCCTCTATCGGTCATGTCGATGATACCCCGTCAACTAGTGATGTTCAGGTTGGTAAGAAGAAGAAAACTGTCAAGTTCCCTTGCATGTTATGTAAAGGTAATCATTACTCTCACCTTTGTCCTCACATGGACGAGGCTTCTTCTCTTTTGGAAAAACTTCAACTTCCAAAAGGTTATCGTAAGCTTTCCTCTGACCCATTATTGGTTGATGGACTGGTCAATCTGGTTCCATCCCCGGTTAGTCTGGTTGATCAGGTGGTCAATCTAGTTTCCTCCTCGATTGAATCATGAACCCAAGTAGCTGATCCAGTTTTGTCATCGATCAGCCCCACTCTTCATCAAAAGAGTGACACCAAGGTGGTCGATCTGTTTTCATCCTCGGTCGATCCCACTCTCCTGTTAGAGAGTGACACCAAAGAGGTCGATCCATTTCCACCCGTTGACCCCATTCTTCCCTTGGAGAATGAAACTCAAGTGGTCGATCCAATTTCGCCATCGGTCGATCCCATTCCTCCATTGTGGAATGTCAAAGTGACTGATCCATCCCCTTCCTCGGTCAGTTCCACTCTTCCTCTGAAGAGTGCCAAAGTGGTCGATCCAGTTTCACCATTGGTCGATCCCATTCCTCCATTGAAGAATGTCAAAGTGATTGATCCAGTCCCTTCCTCGGTCAGTCCCACCCTTCATCCGAAGAGTGCTAAAGTGGTTGATCCTATTCCATCATCGGTCAATCCCACTCCTCCTTTAAAGAGTGCCTGCGTGGTTGATCTGATCCCATCATCGGTCGATCCTACTCTCCCTCTAGAGAGTAAACCTGATACTGCCCATGTTTTTCTCATTAATACAAACTCTACCATGCTGGGGGGCATTCCTCCTTCTCCTGTGAAACCCCCTCCAAGTATTGAAGCCATCCTTTTTGATTGGGGTGTGCTAACTGGACCTCGTCTTCCCTCTCACATTCCTTTCCAGATTACAGTACAGGTTTGTGGTTGGGACGTTCCTCAAACGCTGATAGATGAAGGTGCGTCCATTAATATTTTGTCTTCTCTTGTTTGGTATGCTTTGGGTTGTCCGCAGCTTACACCGGCTACACAGAATCTATTAGCTTTTAACAAAAGAACTAGTCAACCTTTAGGGATCCTTCATTAGTTTCATGTAGCTTTGGGAGGGAAAACTATCTTTATCGATGTCATGGTAGTTTGAGACCCCTTGGATTTCACTTTACTCCTTGGGCGGGATTATGTCTATGCTATGAAATCTCTTGTATCCACCATTTTCCATGTGATATCTTTCCCTCACGATGGAAGAATTGTGACTATTGATCAACTTTCATTCATTGGCCCCGACTGGGTTACCTCCCTAATTGGTTCCTATATGCAGATAGTATCACCCCCGTCGCATGTCAATTATGTGGCGTTGTCTCCTATGACCTCAACTTCCAACGATTTGGATCCGGTAGTGGACATGGTGATTTCTTCGGTCGGATTATTGGAGCCTGATCTCCTTACTCCTATCACGACCCTCGACAGGTGTCCCTTCTCGAGTGATTATCTTCCATCCAGCGAAGATCTCCTAGAGGCCATGACCACATTTTATCCATTGACATGGTACCCTTCTAGAGCATTATCCTCTTGGAATCTGTGATCAAGAAGCAACCATGAGCATAGTTTCTCTTCTCTGTGGCAAGCTCGTTAAAAAATGAAACAAAGGCCCTGAGCATAGTTCTTTTCCTGTGTCAAGCTCATTAAAAAATGAAATAGTCACCTCTCTTGAACCTTCTTTTCATCCACCCTTCTCCTTTTTCTCATCTACTAGAGAAATTGGTGACGACCTCAGAGCCGGTGAATGAATCGAAGCTTGGAGGGCATGTCTCCAGCCTTTGATGATTTTTCTAGAGTTAAGCCACTAGATTTCAAGCTAGGGGCATACTGAGCTTAGTCTTTGTTCTTTCTCGTGCTCATAAATACATGAGAATGCATCTGGGTAGAATTTTATCTCTTTTTTGGACCTATATGGATACAAGAAAAAGGAACCCCCTGGAGTCTCCTTTAAGCTCTTTTCAGACTCTCTAAACATGAAAAGATTGCCAAGTGATCTTGCTTCCTTTTCCACTCGTTAAATGGTTTGAAAGGGCATCTTTCGAGTGATAATTTATTTCTTTTTTGGCCTCGCGAGACTAACATTACAAAAAAGGACAACATTGGAGTCATCTTTAAGTCCTTTTCAGACTCTCTAAACATGAAAAGATTAACGAGCGACCTTGTTCTCTTCACGCTCGTTAAATTATTTGAAGAAAACATCTATTGAGGGATAGTTTATCTCTTTTTCGGTCTCGTCATACTACTTTATGAAAAAGGAACTGAGAGAGTTCTCTTTTAAGTGTTTTTCCAGACTCTATAATCATGAAAAACCTTTGAGTTTTCTGTCTTTGGACTCGCTAAACAAAACATCGACAGGCCCATATGGGATCGAACCCTTACTTCTTCCAGTTCGTTAAACAAAGGAAGAGGAACTTACCGAAGGTGAGTTTTATCGAGCATGTGTTATCCTCATCGAGCTTGTTAAATTAAAAGGAGGTACTCATCTATCTGGATGGGGTAAAAATTGAAAGAAGCAAGCCAAGCAGTTTTTGAGAACATTACCAAGTAATTCTTAGAGTCTCCCTTGAACATGGCACTTTGTCTTTTTCACGCATTATAATCTGTTGAACCTCTGCACTGAGCCAATCCTTTGAGTTTATTTCACTCCTCTGGGTCACCTGATGCAAGTCACAACATCCACTGCATCATCAAGTTTTGTTCCATGTGATGTTTCTGTTGTTGTTCCTCAGTGTTCAAGGGAAGTATCTGCCTCGAGAGTCATCCATCAAAAATGTCTTGTCTCAATACCCATGTCAGTCCATGTTCATTTGATCTACCAATTACATCTCTATGTCCATTTCATGTCGTTGATGGGGGATACATCAAGGCCCTCCTTCGACGAGTCTATTCCTATCGACTTCAACACATTATCCAGGGACTAGACTTAGAAACCAATTAGTACTTTGGGACCTACATGCCTCAATGGCAGGCCTCCTCACATTCGACAATGAGTTTACATCATTGACCTCTGATCGGATGATTCCATGGATGTTCAACTTCATCTCATCCATTCACGTTCATTGGAATGTACTAGAGTACCTTGGGAATCATTGACATTAATGGTGATCTCCCTCGCGCTTGTTAACAGTTTACATTATTGACCGATAATCAAGTGGTTTCTGCCATGTTCGACATCAGGACATCTATTCACATGGTTAGATTCATACTACATCGGGATCAGTAAGAAGACCCTGGGTTGAGACATCACTCTGATATGTACTTTTCCTAGGTTGTGATGGAGTTTCTCTTGAACAATGACACATATACTGTCACATAGATCCACTTTGTATTGGTCGTGGCTATGTCTTGTCATCTCGTAGATCCACTATGTATTCTTCGTGGCTACGATTAGTTCAGGTCATAAGAGTATAGATCCACAATGTATTTTCAGTGGCTATACCTTTTTATCAATACAATTATGGATCCACAGTGTATTTTATGGCGGCCATATCTTACAAGTCTTGATCACCCAAGCATAGGTATTCCTGCCTTGGGTTTGAAACATATCATAATATTTGTTGGATGTTTGTGTGTAGCTTCTGTCAGGTTCTCTGCGTCTATACTCTTGCTTGAAAGTCTAAAAATCATTTCAGTTATCAGTTCTCATCTTCTAACTTCATACTTTGGGGGGCAATCTATTACACATCGAAATTACTCACTTTGATAGTGTCACAAGTGTCATCATTACAAAGGTCGCAAGTGTCGCATTTTGCTTACAAGTGTCGCAAGTGTCAAGGAAAGCATATTGCCATGATGCCTATGTCGTGCTTGTAAATGACATCAGGAGGACACTTGGCACATGTCAAACACTTGATTTGGAAGAGGAGGAAAGGTTAAATGGTCTCATGAACCTTTTTCCATCTGAAAACACTCAAAAAACTAAGTTTTGGAGGAGAGCGCTACCCTATACCTCTTCTGGAAGTGCTGGTGCTCCCCCTTACAATGTCTGGGAGCATTATAAAGCTCCTTTGGTCTTTTTGGGGAGCATTGGTGTCTTTAGGAGTGTTGACACCCCACTTTAGCCTACCGAGGAGCGCTACAGCGCTCTAATGGCCCTTTTGAGGGAGCACTGCCTATTATGGGCAGTAGTTAAGTTGTTGAGATGAATGGGGGAAGGATCCTTTCATTCTTAGAAGGCAGTTGGATTTGAATCCCTAGTCCAGCCATCTTCTTAGGGTAGATCCTCAACTGAAGGAGGAAAATCCTCAACTTCCCCAAGGATATATCAAGTGGTTAAAGCCTCTCCAAGGCTATATAAGCAAGCTTTCTCATGGTGAAAGAGGACTGGAAAAGAGAGAATCACACAAAACTTATGATCTTATAAGTGGTTATGGAACAAAGATATTTTGGAGGCAAGAGACCTATGAACTCATAGGGAGAAATTGGTGAAGTTATCATCATTCAAATCGTGGATATTTTGAGCAAGGGGTAGACAAGGAGGACTTGACGAAACTACTGCAATTCATCCATGGTTGTAAGCAATGTTTTGTCCTCATTAATATAATTTGCTTGGCCTGTTTCTTTCTAATTCGTGTTCAATATCACATGAATTTGTCTCTTTAGTAGATAGACCTATTTCGGACTAATCTTGATAGAGTAGGAAGTGGTCGTACTTTGTTTGTCTATAGGGCTGATCAAAGAGTGAAAGATTGGAGCTCAACTCAGAGCATGCAGGGACAAACACCGGTAAAAGGTACTTCTTTTCTCCTTCCTTCTCACACACTAGTCCACCTAGATCTAAAAGGAAKTCAATGACCATGGTAAGCACTTTCTGTCTTAGATTTAAGAGTCTATCTCTTTGAGGAGATCTGCCTGTCCGCAAGGAGATTTTCCTTCAACACCCATCAAAATCATAACAGACAATGCAGCCACATTCAAGTTCAAGAGGATGGAATTTTTTTGTCAGGATTACAATATAACCCTGGGGCATTCCACTGCATACTATCCAAAAGGAAATGGGTCAGCTGAATCCTCAAATAAGATCCTAACTAGGATCATCAAAAGACTCCTGCAAGACAATAATAAAACTTGGCATAAAAATCTTATCTATGTGTTGTGGGAAAATCGGGTTACCACCAAGAAGTCCATCTCAACGTTTCCTTTTTAGATTGTTTACAGCGCAGACACAATATTCCCCACCTCACTGGGGCCACCCATCAAAATTTTTTTGCAAGAGAAGGAGGCTGAGCCAAATGATGTGCAAAGGAGAATAAATCAGCTAATTCACACACAACAGGCGAGGGAGAAGGTGTATAATTGATCACAGCTCCATCAGGAGAGGATGAAGAAAGCCTTCGAAAAGAATTCTAAGAAGGAATATTTTCAAATAGGGGAGCTGGTGCTGAGATGGGATGTGAGGAATGAAGATAAATGGAAGCATGGAAAGTTCGACCATCTTTGGATAGGTTCATTCAAAATCAACACATATTGTGGGAACAATGCTTATTTCCTAGAAGGATTAAATGGAGAATGCCTTGGTTGGGGGCCTATAAATGACAGGTTCCTCAAGCATTATCTAATGAAATAAAATCTGTTTAAGTCATTTTCATTGTAAATAGTCATTTTATTTTTTGGGTCAAATCAGTAGGTCAGCAAAAAATTGAAGACTGAAGTAAAGGCCCTAATTTTATGCTAAGTCTTTAGAAGTTGTGTCGATAGGTTTAGGTTTTGTTTTGTTTTATGTATTTCAGTACCAAAGAGTTGAAATAAGGCCCAATGGTCAGGCACCTGGTCTACTGTTCTTTTCTACCCCACGGGGACGATATCATCCCCATTGGAGCCAATTGTTAGTGCCACCATTTTTCTTTCCATTTAGAGTCGGTTTTTAGTCGTGTTGTGACCCATGCGTCCAAACATGTGAATTCAGATAAGTAAAAATGAAAGGGTCTAAATCAGTAAGTGGCCATTTGGCCCTTGTAAATGCGAAGGGGTGTCAGGGCTGAAGCATACGTAAATAGTACGTGCATGTCATTCCCAAAGAGTCAGGTCCTGTCAAAAGTTAGTCTATATGTGCCCCAGGTCGAGTCAAGCAGTTAATGGAAGTCATTTCAGAAAGTGTTGTGGCTATTATCAGTTCATCATGAGGATCAAAGGAATGAAAAAATCGGGGTGTTTTCATCATGTATTCCCTACAAACCTTATCGCATTTAAATTTCATGCAGGGATGTGTTATGGAAGATCTGTTGTTTGATTCACAACATCTAGTCAACATGAATTCACTGTTCTTTGGCACGATTCTTCCTTCTGTCCAATATTTTATAAATCCCAGAGTTTCTACACCCATTTTTTTCGTGAAAACATATTTAGTTTGTGTCTGTAAGTTTTCTCGTAGTCCCAGATCGATCGAATTCTCCATTTTTGGCATCTGCCCGATATACTAGGAACAAGACACATACCAATCACACCATGGAAACCTCTCAGAACAAGAATAAGGGTACATGTAGTAGCAGGATCACCAAACCCAATCCTCAGAGTGATTGGGATTCATTCTCACTCATAATGGGTGTCCCCAAAGATAAAAAAAAGGATTTTCACTTCACCCATGCAGATGATGACATCACCTCACGTAGAAATTGGAGTGGAAGGAACTGCACGGGAAGGAAGGATAGTAGAAGCCTGATTTCCCCAATAGCATATACCTTGGAGAAGGGGAAGACCAAGGAAGAAAAATGAAGCTGAGGAAATTCGAATCTCAGATGAGTCGCACACACGACCAATCGTCGAACAATTAATTATGTGAGTCATCTTCCTGGAGCCTTTAGAAGGCACCATTCGATAAAGTGAGAGTAGAACAAGGAGGATGGATGCCATGAGTTCAAATGATCAAGAGATGGCTCAACAGTTAAAACAAGAGAATCTTGCCATTGTCGAACTGTACCAAGAAAATAGGAAGTTGAGACAACAACTGGCGACGAAGATCATGGAAGAATCAACAACATGATGTCATGAAGGGAATGTGACGTGGCTCAAAATATAGCTCCAGGAAGCACAGGATACGATTTTACAGCTGCACAAAGCACAACGGATGTCAAAAGAAAGGTATGCTAGAAACTCAAGAGAAGGTGGATCAATTGAAGGGATAGCTTGGACAGTTCTCACCAGTGAGCAAAGGAAACAATATTAGCTGAGTTTGTTCATGTATTCACAAATAGAAGGAAAATCTTGAAAATTTTTGGAGACATCGCCCAAGACATTTTTCCATTTTTATAATGACCATGAGTGTATACAGCCACTTTCCGTGCACATTTCCCCCAGCAGGATGAGTGCGCAGTAGAAAACCAAATTCGTTACAGCAGAAAGTGGGACTTTGACAGACGCTTGTCCACACAAATACCTGATCGACAACCGAATCCCCGTGGCAGATTGCAACGATCATGATGTAGCTAGATTTACCTTTTGTCTATTTTTGGAAAACGTCATGTGAAGAGTATTGTAATGTAGAACAGTTGGTTCTCTAGTTTGTAGGGATAGCAGTTAGAAGAGTAGGTTAGCCCAAGAGACACCCTTGTTTATATATTTGATTTTTTCGATGTAATCAAGGTTGCTTGGAAAAATTGGTATAGACAATAGCTATTGTATGTAATTTTAGTTCGACCAAACTTAATGCAAAAGTCCTGTAACTTTGATGAAAATATTCTAATTGTGGCAGTTGGATGTATTTTTTTCCCTTTTTTGCGTATGTGCTTGCTGTTATCTTTTTCCATATATTTTTCTATCTACTTCTAAATGAATTTTTGAACCTGTGGATTCATTGTGCAATGCCCCTTGTTCACGCCACTTAGAAAAAATGTTTTCCTCTAAAATCTAACTCTAAATTCACCTGCAACGGTGCTCCAAGTTACTTCCTGTAATTTCTATCCACCACACATTACCTTTTTTCACTAAAGATTGTTTCTCACTTAGCCTCTATCCTCTCAAACTTCAATCATCGAGTCATTTTTTTCTATTGTTTCCTTGAATTGACTCAATAGCCCAAAGTCTTATTTTCTTGTGCCAATATAACCAGAACCCATTATATCAAAGGTGTTAAATCTAGCCAGTGCTTTAAATCCATATCCTTCATAGAGACAAAGTCTTCCAAGAGAGCCCTCTCCAGGTATGAAAGGCTAGTTTTGAGCCTCAAAGTTGGTTGAAAAAGTTACCTTCATCATTTGTTTATTAGCCAAACAGATTTACAGAGTGCTAACATTCTGGCGCCATTGTTGGGGACGAAATTGAATAGATTTTCCCTGGGAGAATGACTAATGTTGCAGTTTGACCCCTGAGGGTAACAGAGGGACAAACATCCATACCAGTTGAAACCTTTACCCTAGCGACTCCAGTAAAAAATATGAGTAGCATCAAGTAGCATAGTTCAGGAACCCTGGCTCCGAAGACAATCTATACAAGAGAAAATCCTGACCCAAACCCTACAGAGCCTGTGTATGACCCCGAGAAGATTCTACACAAGACTAGAGAGAAAGAAGCTAAACCGTTCTATTTCCTAGATAGAAGCCTATCCTTACCTAAATATGGTGCACAAATCATTGACGAACTAGATTTTGAGGAGTTATTCGAGAAAACCCTGTTTAGGTCTATGTCAAAAACCAACTTGGATGAGATAGTTTTCGACTAGAAGAGTTTCCAAGCCCTAGTGTTTAATAACATTACTCAAATCCCAAGCCCTCCTAGACCCATTGCTTCCATATTCGCCACCCTCATTCTACCCACCCAACTTCATGATCTGCCCCAAAATTACAGCCATAGGATTAAGCTCTACGAGTTGAAGGGATCATTTCAGCCCAGAAGCATCTGGACTGGTTCAACGATTTCGTCAACCTAGAAGAGGTAGACTATGCATATGTAAAAATGAGGTTATTCTCATATACTTTTGTGGGGGAGGTGAGGAAATGGTTCAAATCCCTATGACCAGCAAGTATTCCAGACTTTGTTGCATTCGAGACATATTTCATCAATAGATGGGGAGACAAGAAGAACCCCTTGCAGTTGTTAACACAATACAATAACATGAAGAAGGTGCAAGAAGAGAGGTGCAAGAATTATCATCCCATTTGATGAAAGTTTATAACTTGATTCCTGCAGAAGTCCAGCCACCTCCTGGGGTTGAGAACTTGCGATACGTCAACTCCTTCGACAACAATTTTTCCTTACTGTTGTGAGAGAGAATATCTGTAAGCCTAGATGTGATAATGAGTAATGCGATCATGGTCGAGGTGAATATGATGGCGTCGGGGAAGATCAAATCGATATTCAATAGAGGTGAGAAGAGGCCCTAAGAAGACACGCAGCCATCAATGTTGAGATCTGTAGATGACAAATTTTACTTAATGATCCAGTCCCTTCCTCGGTTCGTCCCACTCTTCCTATGAAGAGTGCCAAAGTGGTCTATCCAAGTCCACCATTGGTTGATCTGATCCAATCATTGGCGGTCCTAGTCTCCTTCTAGAGAGTAAACCCGATACTGCCCATGTTTTTCTCGTTAATACAGACTCCACCGCGTCGGGGGGAATTCCTCCTTCTCCTGCGAAACCCCCTCCAAGTACTGAAGCCATCCTTTTTGATTGGGGTGCGCTAACTGAACCTCGTCTTCCCTCCCACATTCCTTTCTAGATTACAGTATAGGTTCATGGTCGGGACGTTCCTAAAACATTGATAGATGAAGGTGCGTCCATTAGTATTTTGTCTTCTGTTGCTTGGTACGCTTTGGGTTGTCTGCAGCTTGCACCGGTTACACAGAATTTGTTATCTTTTAATAGAAGAACTAGTCTACCTTTAGGGATCCTTCCTCAGTTTCCTGTAACTTTGGGAGGGAAAACTATCTTTATCGATGTCATGGTAGTCCGAGACCCCTTGGATTTCTCTTTACTCCTTGGGCGGGATTATGTCTATGCTATGAAAGCTATTGTATCCACTCTTTTCCATGTGATATATTTCCCTCACGATGGAAGAATTGTGACTATTGATCAACTTTCATTCATTGGCCCCAACTGGGTTACCTCCCTAAGTGGTTCTTATATGAAGACAGTATCACCCCCGTCGAATGTCAATTATGTGGCATTGTCTCCCGTGACCTCAACTTCCGATGATTTGGATCCGGTAGTTGACATGGTGATCTCTTCGGTAGGGTTATTGGAGCCTGATCTCCTTGCTCCTATCGTGACCCTTGATATGTGTTCCTTCTCGAGTGATTGTCTTCCATCCAGCGAAGATCTCCTGGAGGCCATGACCACATTTTGTCCCTTGACATGGTATCCTTCCAGAGCATTATCCTCTCGGAAGCCATGATCAAGAAGCGACCATGAGCATAGTTTCTCTTCTCTGTGGCAAGCTCATTAAAAAATGAAACAGAGGCCTTGAGCATAGTTTTCCTCTCTGTAGCAAGCTCGTTAAAAAATGAAACAACAATCTGGGGATCGAACCCAAAACCCTGAGCATAGTTCTTTTCCTGTGTCAAGCTCGTTAAAAAATGAAACAGTCACCTCTCTTGAAACTTCATTTCATCCACCTGTATCCTTTTTATCCATCTAGCACAGAAATTGGTGACAACCTCAAAGTCGGTGAATGAATTGAAGCTTGGGGGGCATGTCTCCAGCCTTTGATGATCATTCTGGAGCTAAGCCACCAGATTTCAAGCTGGGGGCATATCGATCTTAGTCTTTGTTCTTTCACGTGCTCGTAAATACATGAGAATGCAACCGGGTAAACTTTTATCTCTTTTTTGGACTCGTATGGATATGAACATACAAAAAAGGAACCCCCCTGGAGCCTACTTTAAACCCTTTTCAGACTCTCTAAATATGAAAATATTGTTGAGTGACCTTTCTTCCTTTCACACTCGTTAAAAGGTCAGAAAGGGCATCTTTCAAGCGATAGTTTAACCTTTTTTTGGTCTCGTTAGACTACTGTATGAAAAAGGAACTGAGAGAGTTCTCTTTTAAGTGTTTTTCCAAACTCTATAATCCCGAAAAACCTTCGAGTTTTCTATCTTTGGACTCGTTAAAGCACACATCGACAGGCCCATATGGGACCGAACCCTTACTTCTTCTGGTTCGTTAAACAAAGGAAGAGGAACTTACCGAAGGTGAGTTATATCGAGCATGTGTTATCCTACTCGAGCTCATTAAATC
>ML777701.1:1270592-1287189 GCA_009831015.1 Picea engelmannii | reverse complement strand
ACACCTATTCCAAAGCCCTACAACTAATCTAATGTAGGTTTGCTACCAAAAAAGATAAAAATCTCTAATCAATTTTTATAAGCGCTTTATTTTATGGTTGTTGTTACTCAAAAGGAAGATGGCGTGGACAATATGGTGTTTTGGCCGACTCAAAAAATTATGCAAAGATATGAAGATGCAATCTTTTCATTTCGATGAAATCTATGCTATGAGAAGGAGAAAACATTTATCATTCCCATATGCACGATGTCCCAAAATATATTAAACTCATCAATATCAATCATGCAATTTCACTACTTCAAATGCAAAGATGCCCCCAATCTAATATAAAGCAAGAAATTAAATCTTCTTGTTTCAAAAATTTCACTAAAATCAATAATGAACTTTCTTAAAACAAAGAAACCCAAACTAAAGGTTCTCTTTTAAAGTGAACTATTCAGAAGAAATCTGATCTTTCCCTAAACAATTCTAAAGAAAACACATTCTTTGTAATTGAAAGACACTCAAAGAAAGAGACTAATCCTTCAAAACCAAACAAAGCAAAAGTGGCTAAAAGAAATTCAAAGAATGTCAAGCAGACTATAAACAAATCAATATAGGGTCCAAAAGTTCAATCCAGTTGTTCAAAGCAAAACTGGGCATCAAAAATGACAAGATCCAATCTAAAAACTTTCACAAACAAGTTTGCAGGCTAGCAGTATATTACAGTGCGAGAATTAAGTATTCTCGCAGTCTAGACATAGGTAGGGTGTGAGAAGTTCGCACCTAACTGAACAGTAGGGTGCGAACATCAATGATTCTCGCAGGCCACTCAAGGGTACAGTGCGAGAATGTCTGTAAACACAAAATTTGGAAAAAGGACAAAATTTCTAAGAGAACTTTCAAATCCAGAGAGTCTTGATAGATCTCCCACAGGCTCAGAGACCAGAAAACAAGCAATCAAAGCAAGGGAAACTAGACTAACTAGGAAACAATCCGTTCCCCAGTGGAGTCGCCAATTTTGTTAATGGATAAATTCGTGAGTGCGGACACAGACCAATCTCCCTAGATCCACCTGGATCTAGAACAAAGAAAAACATAATAAGACGCTTTCCTTAAGTTTTAAATATTGAATTTACTAAGAGGCAAGAATAAGTAACATATCTTATAATCGCTTCCTATAGTCTTTGTTGCTCCCGCTTCGCTCTAGTGCTCTTGTGCAGTCAATATCAAAACAACACAAACCAACCAAAATGATAACGATAGCATAAACTCAATGTAAACCTATGTATGTGATCAAGGAATCATACAATAAAACACAACAAGCTTTATAGGAAAGAATCATGTTACTGTATCATATTAAATGTGAAAGCGAGATTACAACCATTGCCTTGATGTCGTAAGGTCCCTTCCAACTGTCCTTCGTTCCCCACACACTTTGACTCCAAGAATTCAGAGACCATAGATCTGATAGCTGCTCACAATCTATCTTGACAAAGCAAATATCAAAACCACTCCAACCAAGCTAATAATTCCAAGCCAAAGAACCACAACCAAGAACCATGAACCCCTTCTCCATGAGAGCTCCTCTCCTTTTATAAGTTGAAGAGGATAAGGTGAGGAGGTTAGGATGATCCCACTAAATCATGAAAGCAAGTAAGATCCAAACCGTTCGGATGCCACCTCACCATAGAAGCTTCCCTTTCTAGAAGATTCGAGAAACCGTATGTTTTTCCCACGTGCTGGAATGTTCACACCCTAGCTATATAGAAACCTGCGAACTATTCGCACCCTGGCTATAGTGCAACCTGCGAGAATTGATCATTCTCGCACCCTGCCTATATAGCAACCTGCGAACATTCCTTTTTATAAGGTTTTTACATAGTAAAATGCAACTTTTTTCCTCAGGAAAAGTTCTTCTTCCTTCTCTCTTCAGGAACTCAGGCCACTGTGACCCCTCTAAAAGAAATAGATAGGTTTACATCATTAACGATCATAGGGATGACGAAAATAATGTGTAACACTTACGAGTCATCTTTCAACGTTTTTGACAGTAAAATATCCTCTTGAACCCCCTCAAGTGTATTCTGCATCACCGCTGGAAGCCTCCTTGAGTTTATCGTCTCCCAACATGACACCACTATGGGCCCCCTCAAGGTCCAAGCTATCACAGAAATTCCACCACCTCAAAATTTTCACCAACTGTAGAGCTACAAGGCAAAGCCAACTTTCTACGTTGCTTTGTCCCAGATTATGCCACTCATGCACATGGTTTCCTTCACTTATTGTGTCATGATATCCCATTTTGATGGGATAAACATGCCCAACCTGCTTTTGATGATTTAAAAATGGTGCTCTCCAATGCCCCTTTGATTAGTCCAACTGACTATCATCGCGACTACATCCTCTACATATCAGACACAACCATCTCAGTAGCAGGAATTCTCATCCAACTAGGGGATGATGGTCGCGAGAATATTATTTACTACATTAGTAAAAACCTTTTAGGACCACCCCTGAAATAGAATCACGAGAAAATATCCCTCACAGTTTTCCTCACAATCCAAAAATCGTGTCATTATATTTTGCTTCCTCCTATTAAATTCGTGGCAGATTCCAACCCCATGCAGTACTTGCTTAGTCGATGAAAACTTAATGGAAAATTTTCCCGATGGATCATCATCCTTCAGGAATATAAACTATATTTTTTAAATCCCAAAAGAAAGAAATCACTTTTCCTCACTGAACTCATCACATCGTTTCCCTCAAACGTTGCCAGTTCACCCATCAACACATATTTTCCCGATGAACATCTCTTCTACATCCCCTTGGATGACCCTTTGTATGGCAACCTTCTCGTCTACCTTTGGATAGAGAAGTTTGGATCACACCTCTCCCAAGACGATCATCGGTGAATTCTCCATTAGGCCCCTAGATACCTCCTTATCATTGACATCTTATATTGATGTGGGGTCGACACCATACTCCGTTGATGTTTGAACATCGATGAAGTCAATAGAGTCTTGAATGATTGCCACAACGGCGCCTGTGGTGGCCACCTCTCATGGATGTCCACTACCCTATTGATGGGTCTTAAAGCCCTTAACTCAACAGTAGGAACCAAAACCACCACCAAGGCCCAATTAGACTCTACAAAATTTTTGATTGGAATGGTTCTCCAGATCTCACGATCTGGCCAATTTAATCAATGGGCTTCTTGTGGAGGCATCTCCTTTAGTCGATATTTTCTCTTTTGGTATTTTCTCTTTAGTTAGGATATGTTGGCATCAAAATTCACTCTTGGATTGCAACAGGAGTAGAGCCCAACGCCCATCAGTTTAAATGTCACGATTTGTTGATAAAGGGTGATGAATGGAAGTAAACTCGGAATAATATTGTTCTAACTCAGAAAACTGGGTTGGAACAACTAAGATAGGTGAGGTCTTGTTCTAATTTAAGCCAGTGATTTTGCATAGTAGTGAGTAAGTGGAGGGAAAAACAAAGGAAATAAAGTCCGCTCTAGACATCCGGTCTTCCAGCAGCCTCTAAAAAGGGGAAAAGTCACAAATATGAGATCCTCTCAGATCTGAGAAGCTTCAAGAAAATTAAGATGCTGCAAAACTAATATAATCAAACATACGTTATATAGTCATTACAACACCCGACTGGATCATCCATGCCCGGGCTCTTAAGTTTCAGAGGAAAAAGGGGAGGAAGATGTTGGCTTCCATTAAACAAGAAGTCTCAAATATCAATCTATAACCAAGGAACCAAAGGCTTCGTTCAAGATTTACAATTGGGAGCTTAGCTCTACCATCAATGCTTACAAAAATACTAAAACTGAATATATATACTCAGAGAAATTCACCTCCTCAGGCCCAGAAGGGTAGCTGAGCTACCTCATTTAAGGCTTTACATGCACATGATCTTCCTTCATACTATACACGTAGCTTCTTGTCTGACACTACTTCAAATGAAACGACTTTTGTAGGAAAACTATCCATCGGAGTACCACGAACTAACTGCTTCTAACACTTCCCATGCCTTCCATTTATGGATTGAGCTGAGGTCTCAACCACCTACTCAATATTCATTAACTACTTATTCCATGGAGGGTGGATGAGACTGAATACATAGAGAGTGACCATGTGTCGGTTTTCCAAATCTTGGAGGCTAGCCTTCATTTCTTTAGGTTTCACTCTCAACGTAACCACAGGGCCATGCAACTATCTTCAAGGAGACTTTTACATTTCATGTTTTGGGTTTTGACAATTCCCAATGCAATGGAGGAGTGACCCCTTATCCTTCAAAGTCCCGATAGTTGGAATGTCGAAACGGCTCCTGGGGCTTTTACATTCGCATTTTGGGTTTTTTCGATTCCTGATGTAGTGGAGGAGAGACCCTCTATCTTTTGAAGTCTCGGTAGTCAAAATGCCGAAATGGCTCCTGGGGGCTTTTACTTTCGCGTTTCGGGTTTCGACGATTCCCGGTGCAGTGGAGGAGAGACCCCCTGTCTTTTGAAGTCCCGGTAGCCGAAATGCCGACCAAACCTGATTAGGCACCATGTAGCCGAAATCGTGAACGATCATTTCATGACATTGGCCAAAAGAGATGAGCCCATGTGCTAAACCTCATGCAACTGTGTGACTCAATCTTACCCGATGACCGTGGATCTGTTCCATCTATGGATCCTCACCATTTAAAACAAAATGTCCACTCTCTTGATTTTAACCTCGAAATGGACTTCTTCCATGTGCTGCACTTGGCACTCATGACTGCGGCCTTTGAATAAAATGCATTTGATGGGTTTTTAAACCCCATTTCTATGCATTTACACCAAGGGCCTGAAATCGGAGAGAAACACCCCCGTCACAAGAATTGGTGCTAATAGGATAAATGTGAGAAAAAGATGGTATAAACCAACTTGACCACACAACAATAAGGAAGTCTAAAGATTGGGAAAGGTCGGGCTCAGGATAACCCTCACTCTAGCATGCAGACAACGATCTCTTACCCCAAGCCTAGTAATAATACTTTAACCGTGTGAGCACTCAATCACTAGCTGATATTTTAACCTAAACTATCCAAGAAACAAAATGAGAGAAAATTTAACTACTGCAGAAGAGACTGAGCTTGGGATAACCTGTTGCTCAAACATGAAAACAATAATCCTATACCATGGGCCTAGTAATAATATGTTAACCATGTGAGCATCCAATTACTGTTTGAGAATACTAATTATTAGAAGAAAACATTTATATGATAAGATCAATAGCAAGAAAAATAATTCATCTACCATAATTCTTCATCATATATCCACACAATGATTCATCATTTCCATCATTAGAGAAAAGAACAACAAAGTAATTGCACCAGATAACTTGAAAATATATTCGATAGCTCTTACTTGTTACATCTTCTCATGAACTGAATAGGAAATAGTTCTTCTCCAGGATCAATTACACATGCATCTGATGAAAACAACTTAGTCTCTGGTCCAAAAGGAATTCTTCATTCATAGCATCTCCAAAATAATTCTTAACAACTAGAAATAAAAGAGTTCTTGCAACCAACCATCAACCCTTATTAATCGATCAAGGCCTTTATTTTCAACCTAAAGTTCTAACTGAAGTTAATAGCTAATTGTGGTTCAAGCAACACAAAATCACCACGTGGCATCTTCTTTCAACAACTTCCTGAACAATCAACTCAAGATATCTTCTTGAAAAGGATGGTTCTTCTCGTATTCAGACCAACTAGAAAGTAGTTTTTCATAGGTTTAGGTTCATGGAGATATATGCCGATTCATCAGAGTCGCATATATTCCTCTGATATTTGCTACATGCACTTGGTACTTCACCAAACTAGAGTTCAGCCACTGTAGTGTCGCTCGGGCCCTGATCCAATGTTCGACAAATTGTTGCACTTGACCTAGCTTTTCATCGACCACCTTTGCGAGTTATTTGGTCCATAGCAAGCCTCATTCAACATGCGAATTGACTATGTCTCTCATGTCAGAGAAGTTGTCGGGGATGCTAGACCAACATCGCCCATCGCTTCGGTGATTCAGTCTCATCATTTCATTCAATTCTTCGGCGGAGTCATAGGACAGAATTTAGTCGATGATCGGGAAGTTTCTCCCTATAGTCAAAACAAAAGTAGTTTAGCAATTAATCAACCTATGATCTGACATAAATAAATCAAAATATCAACACATACCTGTGAATATTGATAGTCTTAGTCATTTTTAATACTTATGTGATCCCGAACGCATTCTTTGAGTGATCTGCGAAGCCACCACCCTTCTTTGATTTTAATGAGCACCTCAACATGTTATAGTGTGGATAAATCAAGTACAATAGACATGCATGTACAAATTATCACAGTACTTACTTGACCTTTGGAATCATCAAGAAATGGCGTCGAGGACAAATTATGCACGTGTGTGCTCCCGAGGGGTCGGATATCGTACAGAGAAAGTTATTTAAAAATTCCAGATTCTGTACTATCAGGTGTACCAAATGTCATTCATCAATAATGGAGGTCCGTAAGTTCAAAAGGATTGAAAGGATTGCGCCACATGTTTTCCTGCAACCTCGGTCGGTGGTGCTTTCATGTTCTAGATAGCATCCGTCGATTAGCTCCAACGTGCCAAATTTTCAAACATCATGTCGCAAGGCATCGATATTATGTTGGCCAACCTAGCGTCACTCCTTGATTTCCCTATAAATTCCAGGAGCTTTTCAAGCAATCTTTCTCATATGTCGAGCTCATATTTTTCGGAAATTTGGTTTGGTAAATTCGTCTTGGTGATGTCCAGCTGAGTGACTCCTTACCATCTGTGAACACTTTGAGTCTCTTATGTTGTTGCAGTTATGGGATCTCCTTCAAGCATGGTACGAGGTCTACGAGGCAGCTAGAGTGCGAGATCTCACCCTCAACGCACCTGGGATTCCTTTCTGTGGGTTTTGAGAGGTACAACTATTGACCCAGAGGTAGCGTCATCATCCAGGGACGAGCTTGGGGTGGTCGTAGATACATCTAGGAGAAATATGTTGGAGGTTGCGCCTTCTCCGGGATTGAAATCATGGAGAAGAGGAAGGCCTAAGAAGAAAATTCAGGAAGGAGAGGGGGACCACCCCAAGGCTAAACCGAAGGTACGTCCAAACTGTGAGGAATCTATAATTCCCACCGATCTCTTGTAGTTGGTCAAGACAGCCGACAAAGGAGGTGAGAGAGGAAAGGGGAGATCCAAATCGTCGGGTTCTTCCTTCGAAAATTCTTCTCAACAACTAGAGCAGGCTCAAATTGCAATAGCCAAGCTCTACCAAGAGAATAGGGAACTATGACGTCAATTAGTGAAGAAAACCTAGGGGATATCGCCACCGCAAGGTCATGAGGGAAGCATCATTTAGTAGCAGAGACAACTTCGAGAGGCACAAAACACAATCATGGAATTGCGCAACATGTAGAATATGACAGTGAAAACAGAGCATAAGTCACCACAAACTGTGAAAGACAAACTGAGACAGGACCATCGCATAGTTAGCAGGTTCTTGCTCGACGTTCCCAAAAGTGTGGTTTAACACCTCTTTGCCCTTTCTTTGTAAAAATTTGTAATCTTATGGCGATTGGGTTGGTTATTCAAATCATCGAAGTTTATTTATTCAAATGTAAACTAGGCCTGGTGGAGGGTTTTCCCTTTTGTATATATATATATAAAAGTTTTAAGGCATTATTGTGAATCGGACGTGTATTCTCCTTTAAATTTTTTGTGCAAAACAATATTAGATCTTTTCTCTTTTTCCATCATGGTTATCACGTCATGAGTTTTTTAATTCTTTTTCTCTGTAAAATTTTGACATCGACTTCAGTTATTGAAAATATTTAATCATGGGGATAAAAATCATGTTTGAAGGACTAGAGGCCATAGTTGTCGATACCAAGAGTCATTGAAGTGATTATTACGTCAAGGAAACAATTAGTTCCCTTTTTCCAATACCAAACTTATTTTTAGGTTTGGCGGTCAACAGTGTTGTTTTTATTTCTCAACCGATTTTCATCACCTTAATATTCTACCAACGTTGATCTTCATAAGTGAGTCGGGAGAAATCCGGGTCGCTTCTTCCTTAAGAAATCCGTCGAGGCCAATTCAATCGGTCGTCGGTGATATCTATGCCCAGGATTATTCGTAGGGTGAGGAAAGTCTTGAATTCGTCGATGCCGATGAAAAATATGCTCAGCTTTTTTTTGGACTTCTCAGGCGATTTTAGTCACTTTACACCTGTTCTGATGCTGTAACATCCCAAGAAGTTTAGGAAAATTTTTAGATTGTTGATTCTTTTAATCAAGGTTAGTCCCTTTTAAATTTGACAAGGCTTTTTACATGCCCCAACAGACTTTCTAACAATCAAAACATGAAAATATAAAAGTTAAGCATGGGTGGCATTTTCATACTGAAGTAGAAACAAGTGGTGCAAGGCCCAAGTGGTACCCAAAAAAGTATAAAATAAGCTTACACTTTTTAGGGTGTGTTGAGTGCTCAACAAATGGAAATTCACTGGGTGAAAGAAGAATCTATGTTCCTCCTCCATAGCTTGGCTGATACAAAAGCTGAAGGGGAACTTAGCTGGTCTTAGATCAGAGATCCCTTTTACCTGTGCATTTGAAATTATTCAGTTAATGCTTCTGGGTCTTCCTGTGGGGTTTCTTAACCTCAATTCCTCCCTCATTTCCCATACCCTAACTCATGCCCCATTTTATTTTGACAAAATATATTGTAAATTATTCGCTAGTGTTAAGCCTTTAATTACCTTTAATCACTTGCTATGGTGTTGCTCTGCTGCTAGCGAGCATCTATAGCCCTGATGGAGATATTTGCATACCCTCTCCCACTGTTCACTCCATATATATCAACCTTTATTCGGTGATATTCTCAGAGCGAGTGAGAGAGGATGATGTCTATTTAACTTGCAAAGCGAGGTGGTTAAGTTGAATCCTTTACCAGTTCTGCCTTCAGGTTCACGTAGTCCTTTCTGGACTTTCCTTCTTCCCCTTAAGGTTTTCCCAACCACTAAGAAGACACTTCGGACATTTTCTAAAGTCGTTCAGTTATGCAAGTCAAATTAGAGAACTCCTCAAAGAAACTGCGTGTTCCTTTATGCTTCTGTTATTGAGTGTGAGCCATGAGTTTGGAACAGAGATCACTATATCGCATGACTCGAGATCAACCACTTTCTTTCCGAGCACAACCCTTTAAAACCATAAGGAAAAAAAGTTGCAGGAAAGAAAATCAAGAGAAACCATAATCAGAGTATCTGCAACAAAGCTTATGAAACACACATACAAAACAAAAATGAAACTCAAAAGAAGAAATCATTATTATTATTATTTTAATTGAAAATGTTGTTTGATGACTTGGCCACGGACTGGTAGAGGTTCAGGTTCAGGATCATTTGGAGGCAACAGTCGTGAAGCAACCATGGTCAAGGAGTCAACAAGGATATTCTTTGTTGTAGCGATCATAGTGATGTTAAAGGCTTCAAAATGATCAACCGACTGGTGCACCTTGCGTTGATAATTATTTGAATGCGAGGGGCTGTGATGTACAACAAATTTTACCTACTTGATAATAATCTTCGGGTCTCTGAAAACCTTCAATTATTTGACATTTAGGGCTATGGATTTCTTTAACCTTTGTACTAGAGCTTCATACTCAACAGTGGTATTCGTACATTCAATTTCAAGCCTACAAGATAAAAAATGACATTTATCTTTTGGATTAATAACGATACATCCTGCCCCAGATCTTTCCTGTGATTTAGATCCGTCAAAGCACATAGTCTGGATCTATGAGCGGGTGTTTCACATTCCTTCCTCCTCGTCACCTTGTTTCTTTCTTATCTTTTTTCCAGGGTTTTCTTGCACATATTCTTGGTGGAAGAGGGTCCCTCCTGCCGGTGTCGGCTCTTGGTTTCGAAAAACCAATTCAGAGTTCTAGGTAATAGGGACATTAGATGGAAAAGGGGGGAAAATCCCAAAATAAGAATCGCAGGAATAATTACCTAGCACGGGGAACTCCGTAGATGAGGGTTAATTCGGGGTTTCTGGGTTAGTAACAGTGTTCTTCAAATACCTCTCATTGTCAATCCTAATCATGTCTTTGTACCGTTTTAATGGTAGCCATAGGTGTGCCTAGTTTGTACTAAATTATCCATTCAGTTTCTCAAACCAATCTCAGCTCAATAATAGCCCATATGCCTCGGGGATATCTACTACAATGATGTCAATCACTTGCATGAAACTAGGGTGTGTCGCTATCGTGATCATCACATCTTTGAGTTCCCCCATAACCTTGACCTTGGTTATGTCTAGTTGTATAACATGCTTATCTCTTTTGAGAGGGACAACACCTAGTTTATAACACATGGCCAAAGGCATGACAATAGAAGATGCTCCGGAATATACTAGACAATTGTGAAGATTCCTATTGAAGACTTTGAACATTAAAATAAAAGGAGGCATGAAAGGTCTCTCCTTCCTAACTTATGAGCAAGTGTTTATCGTTGGTTTTCTTTCCAAATATATAGGGGGTAGATTCTTCTCTTGACCATCGCTGGTGGCTGGGTTTTCTACCGAACTTAGAACCTGCAACAGAAGGTCTTTCTACTGAGGGATTATACATACATCCATAACTGATATATTAGCTTTTAGCTTCTTCAAATCCTTGACTATGTTATAATCTAGCTTAGGAGATTACCGTGTATGGATGCTTAGAGGTTGTTTACTAGGAGAAAAAAGCATTCTTAGGTGATAGGGAGTTAATTTACTTTGTGAGACACGGGTGGCATCGATATCTTTTGGGCTGGGTTGACCCTTACTACGTGTTTGTACCACTGATATCTGTGTGGGTGGTGCCTAAGGTTTAAACAGATCATCCAAAGATGCGATCACATCGAGATCCCATATCAGCATGGCCGTGTCTTGTGGTGGGTCAACCTCTTCCTGATCGACAATGTTAAAGGTTGAACTATTGGGTGGTTCGGTCAGAAAGACTTCACCCAGAAAACAATTGGCCATTAAATTGATGGCGTTTACCCACTGAGGAAATTCCCTTTCTGAGTGGTTATCTTGTTGGTAAGTACAAAAAGAATCAAATGCGACATTCCCTAATTCAATGTTTAGGTTGGCTGGGGGAGGTTCAATTTCTTTGAAAGGCTAGTTTCTTTTAAAGAAAGGCTTATAGGGTCTTTGGCCTTAGTTTCCCTCACCCACATTTCTTTTCATATCTATAATCTCATTGTATAGTTTCTTGACCATGCATTGCAGGTCTTCTATATCCCCATTACCCTTATCGGGAGTTGGTTCAGCTGACTTCCCTGGTGGTCTAGTCAAGAGGAGTCCTCTCCTAGGAGGGGGATGACTTTCTTTTCTCACTAGAGATGTCTGGCCTTCTTTACACCCTTTCATATGGAACTCTATCATATTTCCCTCTTCAAAATTCTCTGCGAGGGTTTTCTTAGCGACTCTTTTAACAAACATGGAAATAGAGGCAGGAAGAGCATTAGCATAGACCTCGATTTGCATCTCTTGAGTCGATTTTTCCATGGGATGAAACTTGTTTAGGATAGTCATAAATATTTTATTGAAATCTTTGACCCTTTCCTTTGGGGTCACGGTGGCTGCGAACAATTCAACCATAAGGGCTCCCGTGGTAGTTTCTTCGGAAAAATTGTTTAGGAAGTCCTTTTGGAACTTAGTCCAGCTAGTTATGGATCCTACTGGCAAGTTAAAATACCAAGTGGAAGACGAGTTCTCAAATGTGTAGGGGAAAATTCTGCATACCACGTCTTCATGTTGAATGTTCATAAGCTTGATTGCGAGTATGAACTTCTTGATATGATCTCTGGGAAATCCTAAGGTCTCAGGATCATACTTGGGGAGAAACGTTTTTGGGTGCCTATGGAGATTGTGTATTTGTCTAGGGATGGCCACAACGTCCCTGACCAACCAAGGTTGGTTTCCTTGAAGTGAAATTTCTCTCTCCTCCTCATGACCATTGTTCTCTTCCATATCTTTGGAGTTGGAGTTAGGCTCTTCCTCTTTCGAAAGATCGTTAGGTTTAGAGATGTATGAGGTCAAGAGGTTCTTGGATTTTGGTGATCGCGAAGTCTATTAAATCTTAGACGGAGCGTACGAAAACTTCATCATGAGTGTTTACCACTAGTATGCCTTGTTGTTTTCTTCAAGGGAGGATGGGGGTGAATGGAAACATGCCGATTTTCCGGGTGTAAGCTATGGTAATCCTTCTAAACTTATTCAATTCCTCGTGAGGGAGGGTGTAAGGTATTTTAGGGTGAAGATATCCTTCCTCGGAGTGGGGTGAGTTATCCACTTCGGGAGTACTAAGTAAAGGTGGGTTGTCTTTTGGATGACTAGCCATGCATGTGGGCTATTACGAATCTATAGGTTATTCAGAATATCATATAACTTACATATTTAGTCATTCATTCTCAGGCCCTCCTTCTAGTACCAATTATGTTGATGGGTCTTAAACCCCTTAACTCAACAGTAGGAACCAAACCCGCCACTGAGCCCAATTAGACTCGATAGTGTTTGTGACTGGAATGGTTCTCCATATCTCATGATCCAGCCAATTTAATTGATGGGCTTTATGTTTTCTTATCGAGGCATCTCCTTCAGTCAGGATTTTCTCTTTAGTTAGGATAAATGTGAGAAAAATATGGTATAAACCAACTTGACCACATAGCGATAAGGAAGTCTAAAGACTGGAAAAGATCGGGCTTGGGATAACCCTCACTCCAACATGCAGACATCAATATCTTACCCTAGGCCTAGTAATAATACGTTAACCGTGTGAGCACTCGATCACTAACTAAGATTTTAACCTAAACTATCCAAGAAACAAAATGAGAGAAAATTTAAGTACTGTAGAAGAGGCTGAGATTGGGATAACTCGCTACTCAAACATGCGAATGATAATCCTATACCACGGGCCTAGTAATAATACGTTAAACATGTGAGCATCCGATTACTGTTTGAGATTACTAATTATTAGAATAAAACATTTATATGATAATATCAATAGCAAGAAAAATAATTCATCTACCATACTCCATCATATATCCACACAACGATTCATCATTTCCATCATTAGAGAAAAGAAAAGCAAGCAATTGCACCAGATAACTTGACAATATATTCGATAGCTCTTACTTGTTACATCTTCTCATGAACTGAATAGGAAATAATTCTTCTCCAGGCTCAATTACACATGCATATGATAAAAACAACGTCGTCTCTGGTCCAAAAGGACTTCTTCATTCAAGCAGCTCCAAAATAATTCTTAACAACTAGAAAGAAAAGAGTTCTTGCAACCAACCATCGACCCTTATTAATCGGTCGAGGCCTTTATTTATAACCTAAATTTCTAACTGAAGTTAATGGCTAAGTGTGGTTCAAGAAACACAAAATCGCCACGTGGCGTCTTATTTAAATAACTTACTCAACAATCAACTCAATATATCTTATTAAAAAGGATGGTTCTTCTCGTATTCAGACCAACTAACAAGAAGTTCTTCATAGGTTCGGGTTCATGGAGATCTATGTCGATTCATTGGAGCCGCAGATGTTCCTATGATATTTGTTGCATGTGCTCGGTACTTGACCAAACTGGAGTTCAGTCATTGTAGCCTTGCTTGGGCCCTAATCGGATGTTCAGCAAATTGTTGCACTTGCCCTGGCTTTGCATCGGTCACCTTTGCAAGTTCTTCAGTCCATAGTGAGCCTCATTCAACATGATACTTGACTATGTCGCTCATGTCAAAGAAGTTGTCAAGGATGCCAAACCAACATCCCCCATCGCTTTGGTGATTCAGTCTCGATGTTTCTTTCAGTTCTTCGACGGAGTCATAAGACAGAATTTAGTCAGTGATCGGGAAGTTTCTCCCTGTAGTAAAAAAAAAAGTAGATTAGCAATTAATCAACCTATGATCTGACATAAATAAATCAAAATATCAACACGTACTTGTGAATATTGCTAGTCATAGTCATTTTTAATACTTACGTGATCCTGAACACATTCTTTGAGTGATCTGTGAAGCCGTCGCCCTTCTTCGGTTTTAATGAGCACCTCAACATGTTATAGTGTGGCTAAATCAAGTACGATAGACATGCATGTACAAATTATCACAGTACTTACTTGACCTTTGGAATCATCAAGAAAGGGCATCGAAGGAAAATTATGCGCGCGTGTGCTCCCGAGGGGTCAAATATCGTACAGAGAAAGTCGTTTAAAAATTCCAGAACCCATACTATCAGGCACACCAAACATCATACATCAATAACGGAGGTTCGTAAGTTCAAAAGGATCGAAAGGATCATGCCACACATTTTCCTACAACCCCGATCGACGATGCTTTCATGTTCTGGATAACATCCGTTGATTATCTCTGGCGTGCCGAATTTTCAAAAATCATGTCGCGAGGTGCGGATATTATATTGGCCAGCCTAGCGTCAGTCCTTGATTTCCCTATAAATTCTAGGAGCTTTGCGAGAAATCCTTCTCATATGTCGAGCTCATATTTTCCAGAAATTTGGTTTGGTAAATTCGTCTTGGCGATGTCCAGTTGAGTGACTCCTTACCGTCTATGGACACTTTGAGTCTCTTACACTATTGCAGTTATGGGATCTCCTTCAAGCATGGGATGAGGTCTACGAGGCAACCAGAGTGCGAGATATCACCCTTAGCGCACCTAGGATTCTTTTTTGTAGGTTTTGAGAGGTACAGTTGTCGGCCCGGAGGTAGCGATCTCATCTAGGGATGAGCTTGGGGTGGTCCCAGATACTTCTGGGAGAAATATGCTGGAGGATACGCCTTCTCTGGGACCGAAATCGTGGAGAAGAGGAAGGCCTAAGAAGAAAATTTGGGGAGGAGAGGGGGACCACCCCAAGGTTGAACCGAAGGTACGCCCAGCCTATGAGGAATCTATAATGCCCACTGATCACTCACAGTTGGTCGAGACAACCAACAAAAGAGGCAAGAGAAGAAAGGGGAGATCAAAATCATCGGGTTCTTCCATCATAAATTCTGCTCAACAACTAGAGCAAGATCAAATTGCAATAGTTGAGCTCTACCAAGAGAATAGGGAACTGTGAAGTCAATTGGTGAAGAAAACCCAGGGTATATCGCCACTGCAAGGTCACGGAGGAAGCGTCATCTGGCTGCAAAGATAACTTTGAGAGGCACAAGACACAATCGTGGAATTGCACGACACGCAACGGATGGCAGTGACAAAGGAGCATAAGTTGCCACAGTGTGAAATACAAACTGAGACAGGACCACCGCATAGGTGACGCATAGTTAGTGGGTTCTTGCTCCACATTCCCGAAAGTGTGGTTTAACACCTCTTTTCACTTTCTTTGTAAAAATTTGTAATCTTATGGCGACCGGGCCAGTTAGTCAAATCGCCGAAGTTTATTTATTCAAATGTAAACCGAGCCTGGCGAAGGGTTTTCCCTTATCTGTGTATATATATATATATATATAAGTTTTAAGGAATTATTGTGAATTAGACGTGTATTCCCCTTTAAATTTTTTGCACCAAAAAATATTAGATATTTTCTCTTTTTCCATCATGGTTATCACGTCATGAGTTTCTTAATGCTTTTTCTTTGTAAAATTTTGACATCGACTTCGATTATTGAAAATATTTAATAACATGGATAAAAATAATTTTTGAAGGACTAAAGGCCACAAGTGTCGATACCGAGAGTCATTGAAGTGATTATTACGTCAAGGAAACAATTAGTTCCCTTTTTCCAATACCAAACTTATTTCGGGGTTCGGCGGTTAGCAGTGTTGTTTTTATTTCTCAAACAATTTTCATCACCTTAATCTTCTACCAACGCCAATCTTCATAAGTGATTCAGGAGAAACCTAGGTGGATTCTTCCTTAAGAAATCTGTCGAGGCTGATTCAATTGGTCGTTGGTGATATATATGCCCAGTTTTATTCATAGGGTGAGGAAAGTCTTGAATCCGTCGACACCGATGAAAATGATGCTCATCTTTTTTTTTGGACTTCTCAGGTGATTTTAGTCACTTTACACCTATTCCGATGCCAAAACATCCCAAGCAGTTTAGGGAAACTTTTAGATTGTTGATTATTTTAATTGAGGTTAGTCCCTTTTTAATTTGACAAGGTTTCTTACATGGCCCAACAGACTTTCTAACAATCAAAACATGGAAACATAAAAGTTAAGCGTGGGTGGCATTTTCATACTGAAGTATAAACAAGTGATGCAAGGCCCAAGTGGTACCCAAAAAAGTAGAAAATAAACCAAGACTTTTTAGGGTGTGTTGAGTGTTGTTGGGAAAAACACCCTACGGACTAGCAAATAGAGTTCAGACTTTGCATGCAAATTTGACTGAATAGAAACTACTTTCTACCTACATCCCTAGATTTAAATCCCCTTTTCTCAGTAAATGCATGGAAAGATCCACCTACCTTTTTATCGGCATTTGATGTCGATCCTCCGTTGTTCTTGATTACTTGTTCACAATGCTCCTTCCAAAGATGACCTACACTCAAGACAAG
>ML777701.1:1253658-1269023 GCA_009831015.1 Picea engelmannii | reverse complement strand
GGAGTTGGTGCTTCCTTCTAGTAGGTGCTAGAGAAACCAGAGAGTTGGAGCTCTCAAGCAAGTTGCATCTTGTAAAACAGAGGTAGCAGCCTCACATTGAGTTGGTGCTCAATTGTAAATGATGTACAGAACAGAAAAAGACTACCTATCATTTCGAAGAAGAAGAGGTTTTCTCCCTTTATGTGTTTCCTCGTGAAAATGTGTCTCTGTGTGTATTTTATGTGTGACTGATGATATTTACTCTTAATGCCCATATGCTGCATGATTGGTTGATGACAAATGAAGAAATCTTAATAATTATTTAAAAGGCATAAAATTGTTTAAGCGTATAAACAACTGATTCAACCCCCCTCTCAGTTGTTCTAGTATTTCCAACAGCATCCCCTTTAGGTATATGATCACTATTATCATGTAATCATTCCCTCTAAATATCAATTGCATCTCCCATTAACACCCTCCAAAATTTTCCTATAGGATCCTCACATTTGGCTCTGGAGTACTATCACCTCTGTTGCATTTTGATACCGTCACCCAGTAGCACTGTTCCCCATGTGAGTTTTCCCATTCATAGTCCCCCTTGGCACTTTAACACTCATTCTTATTTCACCCCCTAGGGATGGGAATCCTGATAGTCTCACGCATTTCCAAGAATTGACTACATACTCCTTCTCCTCATTTTTTCTAGCTTTCCCAATGGACTCCCAAGTTATCTCATCATAGTTATAGTTTGACTGTGCCTTCGTACTATCATTAACCTTCCATTTCATCCACAATAAGTTTTCCCATATGCAAATTTCCATACATTCATCTACCTCATACATAAACCCACCCATGGGGCCCCCACCCTCCACCAGTTCTCCATGCAACTTAATCTCTCACAGGCCAAGCCATCTTGCACTGGGACACCCATTTTTGTATCTGTACACTCCTCTGAAATTACTCTTTATTCATTTGGAAATTGTACAAAATCCTTTGTTTCCAACATTTACTTATCCTTGTGTTGTTGCCCCTTGGACCTTATTTTTCTGGCAAAGCAACCCATGTCGCCCTTGGTTGGGGCATTTACTATCCTCTCCTCATGTTGACATCATCCATCAAGCTCGAGTATCCCACAATCCATGTACCCTTGATCTCTCAATTTGTCCACTTTGTGACACCTCTGGCACAATCTAATCCACATCTAGTCATCCCCCTGATGTTAGATCCAATTCCACAGTTGTCGCCAATCATCATCCACATATGTCCCCAACCACAAGAATTCTTGAGTCCCACCACATCTTGACTTCGTCCATGTTCCTCATCAATTTCTAATCTTATCCCTTGGATTTCATGAAGCCCTTTTTCTTCTCGAAGTCACGTCTCCCTTTATGTCGACATCAATATAGTTTCCATAAGGGAGACAGTATCTTAACTCTCATTACCTTTACAATGAGGAGTCTCAGATGACACAGTGAGAACCATCATTTCTATCTGCTATCGTTGACCCCCCTAACATTCGACTTCAACACACTCTCATGTTACGGTGGGTCTTACT
This sequence comes from Picea engelmannii, assembly GCA_009831015.1. NCBI lineage: Eukaryota > Viridiplantae > Streptophyta > Pinopsida > Pinales > Pinaceae > Picea > Picea engelmannii. Next base: position 1,267,489 of record ML777701.1, on the reverse strand, counting down.
ATGCGACTATTGTAGTTGTTTTATACTAGCCAAAGACCTATGAATTTGTTAGGCCATCAATGCCTACGAGTCATCGACACTTCTTACAAACATCTATGCCTCTTTTCAGAGTATGTTCACCATTAGAATTGTCATCTGTCGTTATCAAACCACCCTAGAAGGCGCAGAAATTATCTACATCATAATACATATTCACTTACTGTCTTACATTTATTTTAAGTTACATGACACGAGCATGGGGCATGCCAACCTCATTTGTATACAACTTTTATTTTTCCCTACCTAGAGAAAGATTTGGGTCCCACGATTTCCCCTCTCCCTCCAACGGATCACTCTTGCAGTTCCTATCAACACTCTTCCTTACAATGGTACTCTCAGTAGAAGAAACATTGATGTATTTTGTCTATACATATTCTCCTAACCTCACACAGGGGGCATCTAATATCATTGAAATTTCATTCGCAAATGGTTACAGGAATCCATCATCTCCAAACACCTATTAGTTCACCTGCAGCCCCAAAAATTCATTTCCAAAAGACACAAACTATAAAACCGGCCAATAAATTGGCATGCACTAAAACACTAAAGGAAGCATGCACATGTGTGCAGACTAAAAACGCCATAAAAGAGGACATTTCTCTATGCACAATTGTGTAGGAGAAAAGTCACACACTCTTGTGAACGATGCATTTATGGTTCTTTTTGGCTGCTCACCCACTTCTGGAATAACTCCCAACTTGATTTGACCCTCAAATCCAAGTTGAATCTGAATGGGGGGCTGGTCAAAGACTTAAGGGTGCCCTAAAGGGGCCATTGTTCACACTAAAGAATGGTTGGATATTGCCTCAAAGACTTGCTATAAAAAGAGGCCATGGGTGCAATATGAATTCAAGAATCTCATTGTATTGTTATGCTGCCTCTATTCTCCTACAAGAAACCTCTTTTCTTCTTGGAGCATACTAGCATCATCTCATTAAGTTATTCACCTCACCTCTTGACGGAATAAGCTTGGATTTCTTCTCCATTTTCTTTCTAGTTTACCATTTGTAATAAGAGCTCTCACATAGGGGATTCAAGAGCCCTCCCAAGGAGGAAGAGGGGATCCATAAGTCCCCCTTTTCTCTACGGTGTTTTTCCATTAATATACTTCTCCATTGATGGCATGATTATTGGTCAATTGTTTGATTAATTTTGGTTCCAATTTCCTCATGCATTTTAGTTTTATTTCTTTAGTTATTTCTTTAGTTGTTGTTAGCTTAGTTTTTTGTTTATTTCATGTGATTGAGTTATTTGATTCATACACTAACCTTTGTCCTGTCTAGAAGGCCCAACTAGACTTTCAAGTTCCCTTCTTTTTCTCATTGGAGTGACGAAAAGGACACAACAACGACATTCTTCAGTGTTGTGACAAGGGATTTTATGGTATTCACACCACTTTCCTGTGTCCTTCTTCGACTTCTCATTACCCTTTTTGGGTTGCAGCTTGGAATATTTTTATTGAGAGTGGCCATATTTTCTCTATCCCTTGTGATGTGACTTGGTTCCACCTTTTCCCTGCTTCGGCTGTGAGGATTTTTCATATCCAAACTCTCTCCTCTTCTGCTTAAATTTCTTCTCGATCTTGATAGCATATCTATAAGCCACACCTAATGATGCGATGTCGAGAAAAAACATTTTTGTTTGAATTTATCTATGTATACAATCATGGTATTTGAGCACCATATGTTGTTCAGAGTCTTTGATACCCAATTTGGTGTGTAATATATGGAAAATATTGGTGAAATATGGTATTGTCTGGTCCCTTTCCAGACACAGTGTGGTCCATCTTGTGTACTGGTCCTCGTAGCTTCTAACAAGGTAGTATTGTTCTTTAATGGAATCCATGAAGCAATACCATGTATGGGTAACCGCAAATATTTCATATTCCTCTATGGCCCTTTTCTCAGAGTAAGTATCCCACTAGTCCTTAACATGGGGTACGACCTTGAGGAGTGAAAAAGTAATCTTTTCCCTCTCGAAAAAATTATGGAACGAAAAATAATCTTCAAGAAAATTCAGCCATTTATCTACAACATCTACATCTATCAGTCCTTCAAATAATGGAATATCAAAATTTACTTGTACCTTGAAGGGGGTTGCATGGATTCTTGATGAATATGCATCTCCTGTGGGTAGCCACCAAAGGATATGTGCAAAGTTATCCATCATTTCATTCCTTTGTCATGAAATGGCTTCCTTGAGAAATACTTTAAAAGGATCTCCTTCTCCATCATATTTCTTTTCATCCCCCATGAGTTGTTGTCGGGCTCAGCGTAGTCAATATTGCAAATTCTTGATTGGTTCGAGTCCCAACTTCTTGTACCAAGATCTTGTCGGGGACATGCACAAAGAAAAATAAATGAAGAGAAGACCGATATAATACCACTAATCTATATTTATGAGTGGAAAGAAATGAATAATAGACTGAGTAAAATAAAATAGATATATAAAGAACAACAATTTATATCCAGTGAACAATAACTTTCATTAAATAAATAAAATAGGCTGAAACTGTAAAACTGCAGAATGGAAAACAACTTCCTTGAATGGTGGTAGCTATCTCTAAGAAGATATGTGGTTTAAAAGTGATTTTGTCTGAGAAAAATGATTACAATGAGGCTCGAGAGTCATTTTTAGCATTACTCATGAATTCAAAAACCCTAGACATCCAAAAACCTAACCCTAGGAGATGAAATGCAAAAACTTATGTGGGCCTTAATGGTTAAGTTGGTACCTCAACTTCCCGGGGTCATAAATTTTGCATACAACCTTCATTTTAGATGTGTGATAGCCCGTTGGAAAGGTATTTTCGATAACTACACATTATGTCATCAAATTCTGAATTTGTCTACAATTTGACCATGGAAATAAAATAAAAACATTGTTTAGGGCCCCAAAACGGCCCTGGAAGTACATAAAGATGTAATAACATGAAAACTTCCAAAATAAGATAGTTCGATTAAGTGATAAGCCACCAATATCCACCTGAAATATGTGTAGGTATTTAGACATCCCTCGAAGTGTAGAAACCAAAATTACAACTAATTACAGAAGAATGTGATGAACTAAAATTGTCAAGATGAGCCAGTTGGAATAGATGGGTGGCCACCAATATCCACTTGGATCAAGAATTTATTCGACAAAGGCTAAAGATTGAATACCAATTGAAAATATTATGGTATAGAATGGATGACCTGGGAAACCTACGGGATGCATTAATTGTCGATCCTAAACGAAATGACGTCAACAATGTGATTATCCAAATGAAATACCTCACCAAATCGACCCCCTGCCACATCTAATCTCAAGAGAATAATTTAAATATAATATGGAAGTGACGCAAACAATGGAACGATGGTTGGTCAAATACAAAGATCAATTATCCCAAAATCAGGACGCATATTCCATACTCAAGAAGAAACAAGTATTCCTTGATTATCATCCTTCGTCAGACGCGGAAAAAAATCGACTAGAAGATTCATCGGCTCATTTGAAATTAGTAATAACTCAAGCACTAATAAAACCAAGTGTCCCCACCAATAAATTAAAAATCGGATTCAATCCTATCCCCATATATGAAGGAGAAGAATACCCACAACACCATTGGTTTATATGTGAAAATTTGTGGCATGCAACTGATATTACAGATGAAGATAAGAAAATGGCACAATTCAGAGTTGTGTTGTGCCACCATGCCTTAACCTGGTTCATGAAATACATTGAAAAGCAAACTCGTTCAAAGGTAGCAAAAAAGAATAATTTTCTAACATTCTTTAAAATCCAAGACATCATGCATCTAGCAGTGAAAATGTTAAAAGAAATCAAGCAAAGATCAAGTGAGTCGGTAAGAGAATATGATAAAATATTTAAATATCTCTTAAGTCAAATCCCATTGATGATCAACCAAAACTTACTAGTCTAGTGGTATGTAGTTGGATACTACCAAAAATCATATCTCTATTACACCTATATGATAACCAACTACGAAGACACATTACAAAAGGCATAATTCTGCATCTTGATTTCAGAATCAGGTATACTTGTGTATTTTGCCAAATTATTTTTTTGAGTTAATGAAAAATCCTACCCATTTGAGAGAAGGACCCAAAGATGTAGTCCACCAGGGATGAACTCTGTTATCAATTTTTTGAGTTCATATTTGATTCTTATGTATCTTCATTATTGATCTTTTCCTTCTTTAATGGTGCACTTTAATTTATGCTCATTTAATGCAATTCTTTATAAGTAACTTGATGAAAATATCTCATATCATGTTGGTATCAGAGCAGTCATCTTTGACTTGAATTGTTGAGTGTGAATTCTTACTAGGAACAAGCATAAGCAAGGTGAAGGAACTCTTAATACTTTAAATCCTGAAGTTGGTCGTGCATCCCGAAGGAAGAAAATGGAAGAAGAAGACAAGCATGATGAACATCAGAAAAACTTTCATATGGTATTTTATCACATGTCAAAAATGGTTGAACGAATGTATGGAGATTACGAGAAGAGGATGAAGAAGAAAGGGAAGAAAAATGAAGCACATGTTGATGATGATGCTTCAATAAACCAAGGGGTTGGAGGAAACCCTCCTGAGCCTCCATCTTCACCATGAATCTTGTTCTTCTTCCTCTGAGCACTCTCATCATTCTCATCATTCTATCCATAAAGCCTCTTTTAAGAAACCATTATTAAATGTTGATGTAAAATTTTCTTTACCTCTGTTTAATGGAGATGTTAATCCTGAAAAGCTAGATAATTGGATCTGAAAGGTTGAAGTATATTGTCTTCTTCAACATATTGATGAAGAGGAATTTAAAGTGCAACTGGCTTCTCTTTGGTTGGAAGGCACCGCTCTTGTATGGTGGGAGAGAAAGATTCAGGATAAAAGTAAGTGTGGTAATCTTCTTTCCTCATGATCAGAATTTAAATCAACGATACGAAAGAAATTTTATCCATTGGGTTATTTACCTAAATCAATGATGGAATGGAAAACTTTAAGGCAAAGTAAAGGTCAAACTGTAAAAAGTTTCACATAAGAATTTAGGAAGAAATCTCTTTCATAAAAAATTCCTTTGGATTCTTATGAAACTTTAATGAAGTATATTGGTGCACTTCATAGTTATATTCATCATACTTTTCTCTTGTTTAACCCCACCAGTCTTGACGAAGTTTGTGTTCAAGCCACTCATCTTGAGAATAGGGGAAAGCATGTTCAAGAAGATCCCACAAAGAAACCTTCCAATATCCCACACAAATATTTCAATAAGTTTAAAAGGAAGGACAAGAAGGCTTCTACAGTAATGAGAGAAGGAGGAAATCCATATTGCAGTCATTGCAAGAAAAGCGATCATGATGATGAAAACTATTGGAAACTACATCCAGAGAAGAGACCGAAACAATTTGGTGGAAAGGGGAAGACAAATACCGTTGATATAGTGAAACAATATCTTGGTTCTAATTTAGGAGACGAAGGAAATATCACAGCGGTTGGAGTACAAGGTAAATATTCCCTTCATGCTAGTTCAAATTCCACTAATGAATCTCATGATGATGAATGAAAGAGGAATGAATTATTTCACATAAGAGTTGTATCTAAACACACTAAAATAGATACATTATTTGATCTGGGTTCCCAAGTAAAATTAATATCTTAAGAACTTGTCAAGAAGATGGGTCTTGAAATGAAACCACATCTGAAGCCTTATCCTCTTGGTTGGGTATGTGATAAATAAAAACTTAATGTTACCAAACAATGTAAGGTCGGATTTTCTATTGCTTCAAAGTTGATTGATGAAGTGGATTTGGATGTTGTATCAGTTGATATATGTGGCATAGTGTTGGGAAGTCCTTATCTTTATGATAGAAAATAATTCTTCTTTCTTCATGAGAACAAGTACCACCTTACTAAAGGGGGAGTGGAATATATTGTTAGAGCTCACAAAATGAAGGTAAACACAACACTTGTTAGTGTAGGGAAAATGAAGTGACTCATAAACTCTGATAAGAGATATGTACTCATGGTTGTAAGAGAGAAATATGTCGGGACATCTGATGATTTATAAGGATGTGATCCTTCTCATAAGAAATAATTTCTTGATATTGTTTCTAAGTATGATGATATTTTCTAGGAACTATATGGATTACCTCCTAAGACGGAAATTCAACATGAGATACATATTTAGAAGTATTCTCCTCTTCCTAATGTGGGTGTACAAGATGTCAGTTGTGGAGATGAAAGAGATCAAGAAGCAGGTACAAGTCTTATTGGATCAAGGGGTCATCATACCCAGCTAATCTCCTTGTGGTTCTTCGATCGTGATGGTGTCAAAGAAAGATGGCACATGGTGAATGTGTGTTGATTACCGGGACTTAAATAAAATCACGGTGAAAATTTGATACCCTCTTCCTCGTATAGACGATTTACTTGATGAGTTAAAGAATGTTGTTTATTTCACTAAGTTGGATTTGCACAGTGGATACCATCAAATCAGGGTTGCATAATAGAATGCATGGAAGACTGACTTTAAAACCAAACAAGGATTGTTTGAGTGGTTAGTTATGGTGTTTGGGCTTTGTAATTCTCCAACAAATTTCTTGCATGTGATCAATGATGTATTCATGCCTTTCCTAGATGATTTTGTGATTGTATATTTAGACGACATTCTTATTTTTACGAGACTTTGGATGAACATGTGAGGCATGTAAAGAAAGTATTGGATACTTTGCAAATAGAAATGATGTATGTAAAATTTTCTAAATGTGAATTTGGAAAGACTGCACTTGTATATTTAGGTAATATTGTAGGAGGAGGACAATTAAAAATTGGCCCTTCCAAAATTGATGTAATTGTAAATTGGCCTGAGCCAAAAAATGTAACCGAGATCTGGAGCTTCTTAGGTGTAGTCCAGTATTGGAGGAGGTTCATCTCAAACTTATCCTTTATAGAATCTCCTTTGCATTCCTTAACGAGTTTGAAGAACACTTTTCAGCGGGAAGGAAAGAAACAAAAATATTTCGACACTTTGAAGGAGAAGATCAGTACTGCACCAGTATTAACACTGTCGAATATTCAACAACATTTTGAGATCAAGATAGATGCTAGATGATACACCATGGATGTAGTATTGATCCAATATCGTAAGCCTATCTGTTACCACTCTAAAAATTTTAACCAAGTTTTTGTTAACTATCCTACATATGATAAAGAGTTGTATGCATTAGTTCAAAGCATAAAGAAATGGAAGCAATACTTGTTAGGAAAGGAAACAATCATACATATAGATCACCAACCCTTACAGTATCTCCAAGATCAAAACAAATTGCAACAATAACAACACTACAAATGGATGGGTTTTTTACAACAATTTCATTTGGTAATCAAGTACAGAAAGGGCACAAGTAACAAGGTAGTTGATATGCTTTCTAGACCTCCTATTGTTGCTTATATTATTTTGAAGAATAATTATTTATCTCATGATATCTATGTGGAACAATATGCCATTGATGAATATTTTAAAGAAGTATATGCAAATCTAACCCATGGTGCACAAGTAGAGAACTATTGTCTACAGGGAAAAATAATCTACCATCTTGGAAAGATATGTATTCCTACAAGTGAGAGAGTCCATGTAATATGAGAAGCTCACACTTCTCTTGTGTCTGGACATTTTTGGGTAGGAAAAACTATAGCTCATTTGCAGAGGTTTTGTTACTGGCCTCAAATGAAAGTATTTTGTTAGTGACATTTCTTGTAAAGGGAGAGAAAAATGCAAAGGAGCGGGTGAAAACCCACTTACCTAAGTTCGAGACGCAAATGTGCCTGTGGTTAACCGGCAAGCAGCTCTGGGCGACGAGGATCCACGCGCCCAGATATATGGTTAGGATCTTATTCTGGAGCCCCCTCACCTTTCTACCTTTAAGCGGAGGGGGGGGGGGTCCGGAATCGAGAGAGAACCTCTCCAACGGCTACGATCAGAGCGCCTAGATCAACGATGCACAGGAATTTTCAGACCCCCAATGCCTTTCTACCTTTTGTTGTAGGAAAATCTCCCTACGGACAGGTAGATTGCCTCAAAGAGATTGACCCTAACTCTAAGATAGAAAATGATTAACGTGGACACTGACTTCCTTTCAAATCTATACAAACTGACACATGAGAAGGAAGGAGAACAGAAGTACCTCTTTATCGACGTTTGTCCCTGCATGCTCCGAGTTGAGCTCCGATCCTTTGCTCCTCGCTGAGTCCTGTAGACAAACAAGATACGACCGCTTCCTACTCTATTGATATTAGCTTGAAAANAGATCTATCTATCAATGATAAGTTCATGTAACATTAGACACAAACTAGAAAGAAACAGGCCAAGCGTGTCATATTAATGAGAATAACGACAGTAGTACTTACAATCATAGATGCGAATGCGATAGCTTTGTCAAGTCCCCTTCGTCTAACCCTTGCCTAAAATATCCACAACCTGGATAACAACAACTTCACTAATCACTCTCCTTTGGTTGACTGTGTGTTTCCTATGAGATCATAGGTTTCATGCTAGCAATTCTTCTCCTTTTCCACCATCATAGAGCCTGCTTATATAGGTTAAGAGGAGATTAATCTCTTGAGTTATCTTTAGAACAAGTTGGGGAACTTCCTCCTCAGATCTGGGATCTCCTGATGAAACCAAGAATTCGAATGAAACTGCCTCCTAATCTTGAAAGATCCTCCCCTTATTCTCCTCAACGGACCAACTACTGCCTTAGATTAGGCAATGCTCCTTCAAAAGGGGCATCAGAGTGTTGTAGCGCTCCCTGAGAAGCTTGAGGGGAGCACCAGCACCCTAAAGGTGGGTAGCACTCCTTTAGAGGGGGCAGGGGAAAGTTATAACGCTCCCTGAAGCCTTATAGGGGAGCACCAGTGCTTCCTAGGATGATATAAGGGAGCGCTCACCCCTAAAAGCTTTGATCAGAAGCTCTCTTCAGGTGTTAAGAGTTCCTTGACTTCAGTTAACCAGTTCTCCTTCTCCAAACCCAATGTATGAGATGTTTTAAGTGCCTCTGTAGTGTCGTCATCAAGGCAGTATGATTGAATAGCATTTGCGACACTTATGAACAACTTGCGACACTTGAGAAAGTTGTAAGGAAGATGCGACACTTACGACAATTGAGAGGAATATGCGACACTTATCTAGTTGAGTAAATTTGACGTGTAACAGAATTCCCCCCAAAGCATGAAGTTAGAAGATGTGAACTGATAACTAAAATGATTTGTAGATGCTCAAGAAAGGGTATAGACTCGGAGAACCTGACGGAAGCTGCACACAAACATCCGACAAATATCATGACATGTTTCAAAACCCAAGGCAGACATACCTATGCTTGGGTGATCAAGGCTTGCAAGATATGGCTGCCATAAAATACACTACGGATCCATAATTGTATTGATGAAAAAGTTATAGCCACTGAAGATACAATGTGGATCTATACTCTGATGACTCAGACTGCTCGTAGCCACGAAGAATACACAGTGGATCTACGAGATGACAAGACATAGCCACGACCAATATAAAGTGGATCTATGTGACAGTGTATGTGTTCTTTGTCCAATAGAAACTCCTTCACAACCTGGGCAAAGCATATATCAAAGTGGTTACTCAACCTAGGGTCTTCTCACCAATCCCAACGTGGTACGATCCTAACCATGTGAATAGATTTCTTGATGTCGAACATGGCAGAAACCACTTGATTACCGGTCAATAGTGCGAACCGTTAACAAGTGTGAGGGAGATCACCATTAATTTCAATGATTCCCAAGGTACCCTAGTACATTCTAGCGAATGTGAATAGATGAGCTGAAGTTGAACACTCGTGGAATCATTCGATCATAGGTCAATTATGTAAACCTACTGTTGAATGTGAGGAGGCCTTCCATTGAGGCATGCAGGTCCCAAAGTACTAACTGGTTTCTAAGTCTAATTCCCGGATAATGTGTGGAAGTCGACAGGAATAGACTCATTGAGGGAGGGCCTTGATGTATCCCCCATCAACGACACGAAACAGACATAGAGATGTAATTGGTAGAGAAAATGGACATGGACTGACACAGGTTTTGAGGCAAGATATTTGGGATGGCTGACTTTCGAGGCGGATACTTCCCTTGAACACTGAGGCACAACAACAAACATGACATGGAACAAAACTATGCAGTGGACACTGTGACTTGCGTCAGGTGACCCAAAGGAGTGAAAGGAACTCAAAGAATTGGCTCAATGCAGAGGTTTAGCGAATTATGATACGTGCAAATGATAAAGTGCCATGTTCAAGGGCGACTCTAAGAAGTGTTGGATGATGTTCTCAAGAGACTTCTTGGCTTGCTCCTTTCAATTTTTTCCCCAATCCAGAAAGATGAGTACCTCTTTTTGATTTAATGAGCTCGAGGAGGATAACACATTGTGGTATACCTAGGTACCTCATATTACCTCCCTAGGTATTGTTAAGAACTAATACCAGATCTGAATATATAATCAACACAAATACTGAATACACAATAGATCCACAAAGCAATGTAGAAGAAACCACACTTTATTATTACCAAACCCTTGAGGTAGGGTAACACCATATATTAATCCTTATGGAAGGATAAAACTCCTCAAGCAATCCTTGCTTGTACAATCACAATATTCTTCACTATGTTTCATTACATTGCCTAGACTTCTTTATATAGCTCTCCCTATCTCATAGGAACCTTCTAGAGAGCCTTCTCACATTTATTACATCCAACTACCATAGTGGGCCTTTATTAATATAGTGGACCTAGTCCACCTTACATTGAATGACCACATTCCCATATACTAAATGACTTCCACTAACACATAACTACATTCCCATTGGGTACCTCCCTAGGTACCCCATATTACCTCCCTAGGTATACCACACACATGCTCGATATAACTCACCTTCGGTAAGTTCCTCTTCCTTTATTTAACGAACCAGAAGAAGGGTTCAGTCCCATATGGGCCTGTCGATGTGTTCTTTAACGAGTCTAAAGACAGAAAACTCGAAGGTTTTTCGGGATTATAGAGTTTGGAAAAACACTTAAAAGAGAACTCTCTCAGTTCCTTTTTCGTACAGTAGTCTAACGAGACCAAAAAAGGGTTAAACTATCGCTCGAAATACGCCCTTTCTGACCTTTTAACGAGTGTGAAAGGAAGCAAGGTCACTCAACAATCTTTTCATATTTAGAAAGTCTGAAAAGGGTTTAAAGGAGACTCCAGGGGGGTTCCTTTTTCGTGTGTTCGTATCCATACGGGTCCGAAAAAGAGATAAAAGTTTACCCGGTTGCATTCTCATGTATTTACAAGCATGATAAAGAACAAAGACTAAGCTCAGTATACCCCCAACTTGAAAGCTGGTGGCTTAGCTCTAGAATGATCATCAAAGGCTGGAGACATGCCCCCCAAGATTCAATTCATTCACTGACTTTGAGGTTGTCACCAATTTCTGTGCTAGATGGAGAAAAAGGATATAGGTGGATGAAATGAAGTTTCAAGAGAGGTGATTGTTTCATTTTTTAACGAGCTTGACACAGGAAAAGAACTATGCTCAAGGTTCCATGTTCGATCCCCAGATTGTTGTTTCATTTTTTAGCGAGCTTGCTACAGAGAAGAAAACTATGCTCAAAGCCTCTGTTTCATTTTTTAAGGAGCTTTCCACAGAGAAGAGAAACTATGCTCGTAAGCCTCTGTTTCATTTTTTAACGAGCTTGCTACAGATAAGAGAAACTATGCTCATTATTCCCCCAGCATGAAAGCTAGTGGCCTCTGTTTCATTTTTTAACGAGCTTGCCATAGAGAAGAGAAAATATGCTCGTGGTTTCATCCGGATCATGGCTTCCAAGAAGATAATTCTCTGGAAGGGTACCATGTCAATGGACAAGACTCGGTCATGGCTTCCAAGAAATATTTGATGGATGGAATATGATCACTCTGGAAGGAACACGTGTCGAGGGTTGTGACAGGGGCAAGGAGATCAGGCTCCAATAACCCTACCGAAGAGATCACCATGTCAACTACCGGATCCAAATCATCGGAAGTTGAGGTCATGGGAGACAATGCCACATAATTCACATGCGGCAGGGGTGATACTATCTGCATATGAGAACCACTTAGGGAGGTAACCCAGTCGGGGCCGATGAATGAAAGTTGATCAATAGTCACAATTCTTCCATCGTGAGGGAAAGATATCACATGGAAAAGAGTGGATACAATATCTTTCATGGCATAGACATAATCCCGCCCAAGGAGTAAAGAGAAATACAAGGGGTCTCGGACTACCATGAAATCTATAAAGACATTTTTCCCTCCCAAAGTTACAGGAAACTGAGGAAGGATCCCTAAAGGTTGACTAGTTCTTTTGTTAAAAGCCAACAAATTCTGTGTAACCGGTGCAAGTTGTTAAGGTCCTAACCCGCACATAGGTAAATCAATGTATTCGGATGTAATAAAGGTCAATATTAATAAGGCCTTTCAATAAAATAGAATAAGGTGGATGTAAGAAGACCTAATAGAAGCTTCCGCTTCTAGAAGGATCTTCCTNCTCGACTGGAGGTTTCCCCCTCGAAGAGGCCCGTGAACATTGCTATCTGAATCAAAGTGCTATTTATGTTGCTATTTCGTATATCATTTCTGTGTATTGTGAATATTATGCTGGATATTTTACTGTCATTCTTTCATTTCTAGCATTTCATTTATGTTCTGCATATTTTATATATCTGGTATCTTGCAAGTGGTATCAGAGCACTTTCCTTGGCAGAAATTGTGGGTATTGTTTTTCAGGGTAGAGACGTATTCCAGTGTCTTTAAGCCACAAAGATCTGTCGTTACGCGCATAAACCCGCGGTTGAGGGATTCATACATGCAGAAAATACAAGTGGTTCTTAAGCGCACATATGTTGGCCACCCTTGTAACCCATGTTGGTACCCCTTCGAGTGGTAGTGCATCAGACAACACCTGTGCACAGATCGAACTAGATTTCCTAAAGCCCTCTTTAGATAAACCTATCAGCCGCCGGACTGCTATAGTGTCACCGAGAACAACACTCGGGAAGATACTCTCTAATACCTGGGTAGTCGGGTAGTATGGCTAAGGGTGCGGTCTATCCTCCTTAGTTAGTGCCTTGAGATATTGGGCCGAGTACTACTGTTGGACCCTGCACGTATATCAGAGAGCTATAGCACAGGGCAAACCATTGTCTGTAGAACCCTTGAATACCTAACCCTTGGGGAACATAAACAACAACATAAACAAATTAAACCAGTGAGATCTATTGATGCGCATCTATGTTGGCGTTGCTAAGTAAATACTCTCTGGTTCAAAATTTGGGGATTTCAGCACTGCAACATTCTTCAGACCAAAGTATAACCCCGCAGCTGTAAAAAAAAAAAAAAAAAAGTCTGGAAAATTTTTCACCATTATTTGAGACCTATTCCATTAGACTCATCTCTTCCCCCTTGTCACAATCATCCATATCATTTTTTGGCAAAAATTTCTGACCCCGCCCGCTCCCATTGTTTCACCATTATTTGAGACCTATTCCATTAGACTCATCTCTTCCCCCTTGTCACAGTCATCCATATCATTTTTCTGCAAAAAATTCTAACCCTGCCCGCTCCCTTTCCAGTTCACCCATCATCATGGCCCATACCCATAGCCAAGAACTAGATTCTCGCTTCAACACCTTGGAATCTGGTTTCCTTAAGACCCAACAAGAAGTGCAACAACTCAGTGCTACTATTGCCTCCCG
>ML777701.1:1165727-1186587 GCA_009831015.1 Picea engelmannii | reverse complement strand
GCTGGAGGGAGAGGGAACCCCTATCTCTGTCTTCAGCGTGTGCTCTGGTTTCGCTAATAGATCAAGCCTGGAACCATTGACGACTCCCTTGTCTTATGTTTAATGTTTTTGTTTATTTTTGTAATGTTATTTGTTTTCAGTTCATAGTTAGATTATAGTTTGTTTTTGTTTTCTGTTAACCCTTTTGCTCTACAGCATCCTGTTCTGCCTTGCTAAGCCCAACAGGGCATGCCAGTGCTCCCATTTTTGCTCACCCGGTGATGATTCGAGCACGAACACTCCTAGCCACGTCATTGACAATGGTAGATTCTTGAATGTTTTAAATTCTTCAACTGTAGATGTTCTTCTCCACAACCCCAACATTTCAAGGGTTCTTTCTTCGAGTTATCAATCTTTCCTGGGGTAGATCCAAAAGGTTTATTTCTGCTCTAGGAGGGGAAATTCTGCTTGTGTACACTTCAGGTTGTGAAGCTCATCCTTGAGTTCCTTTTATATTTTTTAAATCTTGGGGATTTAAACCCCTTTTTCTGGGATCTCGAACTATTCTTCTGCTTCCAGCCTTCGCAGGGTTCTATCTGATGCCCAAGCTATTCATAACAATATCTTGCCTTTCAGATAGTGTCTTCTAGGGTCTTTGGATCATCAAACTCAATCCTGTTCTGATAGTCCTTAGGTAGTCCACCGATGAATTGTTGCACCTTTTCATTTTCTACTTTTATATACGGTATGTACCTCAACAACTCGAGGAATCTTCTGACATATTCCTCTATGGTGAGTTTCCCCAGCTTGAGTTCATATAATTCTTTAGTATTTTCGTCGAAATACTTTTCTGATAGATACTTCTTCCTAAATTATTTCTCAAACCATTCCCAAGATAGGTCTTCTTTGTGAATCCCTTTTATGTTCTTAAGGTCTTCCCACCAAATGGAAGCCTTCCCATTCAGGTTGAAAGTGGCTACTCCGGCCTTCAAGTTTTCCGAGAAGTCATGGACTCTGAAATACTTCTTTTGTTCAAGAAGCCAGGCCTCCACTTCCTCTCCCTTCTTTATTTCACCGTCGAAAGAGGGTGGTTTGGCCTTCTTGAATTCTTCGAGATTATGCTTTTTGGAATGATTTCACTTCTTTCGTTTTCTTCAGGAATAAGAACTAGTTCTGCTACTAGAAGATTCCTCTGAATCACCAGTTTCCTTTCTAGAGGAATCGTCAGATGCTTGTCCCTTATCTCTGGGGTGGACCTTTCTCAAGGTTCTCTTCCCAGTGTGGCTACCTAAAAGACCATGTTTCCGTATCTCAGGTGGACTTCAACTTTTCTTTGTCTGTCGTTGGTCCACGTGACTGGTGTTAGGTCCATGCTGCAATTGTCTTTGTATGTTGGATAAACTCTGTAGCAAGACTGCATTAATTTCCATTTGCTTCTCTTTCTCTTTTATCAACCTCTCGTTGTTGGCCTTGAAGCTCTATAGTTCGACCATGAGGCTCCTCAGAGTCTCAACTAGATCTGGAGGGGTCTCTACCACTCTCCTTTCATCAGACTCTTCGTCTATATTATGGGAGCCATCCCCCACTTCATGGTGTATCACCATTCTATGCGTCTACAGTTTCCCATGGTTGATCGTCCACTTGTTGTGCAGGAAAAACACTTGTTGTTAGTCTACATTATATTCATTCACAATCAACACATAATTCATATTTTTCAAATGCATACACACAATAAGAATTTTAATTCTTGACTTCAACTTTTTATAAAGGGGGTTAGGATAGAGAGTTACTCCTTTTAAGAGTGCTTCAAATGGATTTTTTGCACAACGCATTCATGAGCCCAAGCATGCCAAGTGATGTAACCATGCTCTGATACCAATTTGTCACATACCCACTATGACAACCTAGATTTTTCGTCTTTTCTTCGAGGGACAAAATCCCTGAATTTCTATGGGGCCTAGTGTTACACATGATTTTGGTCACTTTGGTGATGTCTTAGCAGTGATGTATTCAGGCTCCCAACAAGGAATGTTTGCTTGAGAAAAGTGGCTCTTGTATTCTTCCAAAAAACATATTTTTGAGATGAGTTTGCAGGCTGCCTATGGTCTAGGGTGCAAGAATCCCTCATTCTCGCAGGCCACCCACATTTAGGGTGCAAAATTATCATAGTCTGCTCCATATATAGGGTGAGAACCTGTTTTTGAGCTTGGAAAGGAGAAGAGGTCTCGAGGGTTCTAKAAGGGAATCTTCTAGAAAATGAGTTGGCATTTGCATGGTTGTCATTCTACTGACTTCTCAGAATTGATGGGATCATCCTCATCCATGTAACCATCTTTCCTTCTCCTATATATTGAAAGGTTTCTCATGGAAAAGGTTAAGCAAGATTGAATGAAGAATTGGTGAAAGAATTGTGTGAAGAACCCTGTTTGGAAAGAAGCTTGAAGGCTCTATTTGGTCTATCAAGAGGAATTGGATCTTCTTCATGCAAGTATGGAGCAATTGTGTGTGTTGGAACCAAGGGTCACTGAAAGGAAGCTTGCAACATCAAGGTGATCAGGTTGTATCTTCTACTTTCAATTAATATGATACAACGACATGTCCCTTTTCCATAAAGTCACTCTTACTTTATTGTGTAATTCTTTGATCATATGCATAAGTTGACATTGTATATACTTTTCTAACTTCACTTTGGTTGGTTTGTGTCGTCTTGGAATTGACTTCACAAGAGCACCAGAGCGAAGCAGGAACAACAGAGACCTAAGGAAGCAATATAAAGGTATGTCACTTATTCCTTCCTATTAGTAGATTCAATGATTACAACTTAGGGAAAGAGTCATGTCCTATCCTATTTGTTTCTAGATATGAGTGGATCTAGGGAGATCTGTTAGTGTCCACACCTACTGATTTGTCCGATAACAAAATTGGTGACTCCACTAGGGATGCAACCCATTTTTGGTGGTTTTTGGTGGTTTTTCCTTGGCCATTTTATCTTAACTTACCATTTTTCATTTTCCATCAATCTCTGAGTCTTGAGGAGACCCTGATAGACTCTCTGGGTCCATAAGTTCCTTAAATTTTTTTGTCTTCTTTCCAATTTTTTCTTAGTTTCAAGCCTTCTCGCACTGCACCCTTCTATAGCCTACGAGAACCACTAGAGTTTTCACCATGTTGTTCATTCCAGTGAAAACTTCTCGCACTCTTCTTGTGTCCATCCTGTGAGAATCCTTGATTCTCGCACTATACACCACTGCTAGCCTGCAAACCCATTTGCAATTTTTTTGGATTAAGGTTTTTGAATCCTCAGATGCCCAGATTTGTATGTGTGTTTGAAAAGAACTTCTCTAGCTAGTGATTAATTGTTTCTTGAATTCGAATTTCATGAATGATTAGTCTTCAGAAATCGAAAGCTCTTCTTGTTCATTTTCTCTCAATTGTTACCTCTTGACCTTTTCTTAACAAGGATATAATCTCTGGTTTTGCAAATCCGAGTGCTTGTTTGGTTGGGAGCCGGTGATCGGTTTAAAAGTTGGGATTAATTGTCTTTTTCAATTTCTCATTACTTGGAAAATTATTGCCCACATGCATTTGAAGAGACTAGTCTTGTCTGTTTGTTTTTTTTGTATTCATTGAAAGATTGGTTTGGGTTTTTTGTTGTATATTGCTTTTTCATTAGTTGCAGGTTTTTCTTAGTTCCACCACTATTGTTTGGTTTCTAGTGAAAATTAAAAAAATGTTTTTTCTTTTTAAGCAACTTTTTATTCGAAAATATTGGCATTCAATTGTTGAAATAGAACGAATAGAGGATTGGCATTGTTCATGATTGATTGATGTTGCATTTCAAAGAAGATCATATATCGTAGTTCAAGTTGTTCCAAAAAACTCCTCTTTCCCTCCTGTAAATAAGATTCATTGAACAAGAAATTTGTGTCATTCATTCCTATCTATGCATTGTTGGGCCAGAGTCTCACACAACATTGGTTTCATTTCCGTCTCCTTTGAGTAACAACAACCTTTAATAATATTGAGCAATTTTTAAAATTTAACTAGTAACTCTTTTCTAGGACTCTTTTACACCAACATTGGCTAGGCTATAGCTTTGGAATAGGCAATGAGATACACTCTACAAAGAAAAAAAAACACAATAGCATCTTGTGGTAAGGAGTGTCAAATTCCATTTGCATCATTTTGTCTTGGGAAGCCCTTCTCACACAAGGGTCAAACCTGAGGTCGCATTGAGATTGACAGAGTTACTCACCCTGCTTTGTTGATATCGATGTAGAGATTGCATGTATTATGGGGGTCACTTGAAGTTATACCCACAATGATGAGTGGAAGCCTCTCAAGTTGATTTCGAGCTAGATACCCTGCCCTTGCGTGTGGATTGGACTATCTACTATTCCCCCAAGCTTTATTGTTGTTGGTGGTAACCTTAGTGGCCTATCTTCTTAGGGTCTTACACAAGGTGACTGTGAAGGAGAAAGTCTTCATAGTACCTGGAATCGATGTTGACCAAAATCACTCAGGCTCCTTGGAGGGTATGCCCATGATTATGTATGGGAGCTTGCACCGGGGTGTAAGTCTGTTAAGCAGGTTGTCAACGTAACTTTTCCAACCTAGCCCAGCCCCTTCTTATCTTATCATTGTGATGTTGGATTTCATCACCAACTAGTGACTTCAGAATTAGAAGGTCTTGTTTGCTTGGTTTTTCTTCCTAGATTTTCACTAGCACGTGTTGTTTGTTTATCCAAGTTGACCATAGAATTTCCCCTATAAGTTTCTAGATCAATCAAAATTGACCCTCCACGGTGGTCACGTGGAATGAAAGGCTTACCCCTAGAAAATCTGGAAGGTTCTCAACCCTTGCCTACCAACTCACTAGAGGGCTCTCCTCAACAGAGTGAAGTCCAAGACGTTGCCACTCCACAAGTGGAAAGAACTAACTCTCTAGAATGGTTCCGAATTACCAATTCTCGAGAGGACTTTCGACTTCATCCCGACTTTGAGAGACACATTGTGTGAGTGAATTCTTCGAGAGACTTAGTTGTTCAGTATTCTGGATCATAGACTAGAACTTTCGTAGGACCTGAGGGTCAAGATCCTTTTTGGACTACTGGCATTTTTAGATGGGATCTCTTTGGCTCAAGAGTAGGCGTTGATATCACTGTCTCACTTGAGCTACCCGAAACATCTGATCTAGATGCAGTACCTTTTACTACTACTTATTATTTTCCTGGTACAGAAGCTCCGCGAGCTAACCATATCTTGACTCTTCCTTTACAAATGGTCCATTTCACAGGTACTACGAGTCCTCACACCGGGATTATCACAGCTAGCCAAGCCCCCATTGGCACACCTCTTTCACCCACAGTCACCCCGACACTTCCACCCAGATACCATACGTTGAATGCCTCTATTCCCACTCCTACGCAAATCACATCTGGAACTCCTGGTGGTCCCACTCCTTCTGGGCACCATCCTCCCGGTTCCATTTCGATACTTCCTCCACCCCCTTTCAGAGGACCTCTTCCATCCTCTATCGGAGGCACTGATCCTAATGGAAACATTCTGTCGTTCACACCAAATTACCAGATTCTTGTTGGTGGACAATTTCACCAAGGAGGCCCAACTCAACCCCCCCTTGCAAGACAAATCCCAATTGGGAAACAACCCTTGATTGGAGGGAAACTCCCACCGACCCCACCCTATGGAAAAAACATACCTCCATCCTTGGCCCAGTATTGGAATCATCTTATACAACATAACCCTCACCCAACTGGGGGGAAACAACCTCAAGCTAGCTTCCTCATACCCCCTGGTATAGGCCAACCCTATCCAAGTATGCCTAATCCTATTTGGGGCTTGAATGCTCAAACCCATGCCCCCGTTCAAGGTTACAACATTATGAATTATTTTCCTCCACACCAAAAACTGAATTTTCCTAGATCCTTGCATTATATGCAGACTACTTATGGTCCCACTGGTTTGTCGATGGGACTCCCTCCCCAAAGTCACCAGTACCCGCATGTGAATAGACAGTTACCTTTCTTAGCCACACTGGACCTCTCGGATCTACCAAGGATTTTAAATGATTCGATCCGTCACTCTCCCCAATGGCCCGCCATACTGGACAAAGTACCATCCGACATCCCTAAATTCGATGGAAAACTGGGAGAGGACCCGAACAATCATGTAATGACTTTTCACCTTTGGTTCCCATCCAACTCCTTGATGGAAGACTCTATTCGTTTACGCCTTTTTCAGCAAACCCTCATGGGTTCCGCCATGAAGTGGTATATATAATTACCACGAGGTTTCTTCACCGACTTCAACACCCTCACTATGGCTTTCCTCACCCACTACCAGTTACCAATCTATTATGAAACAAGGATCGATATTTTGAGTTCTTTCAAACAAACCAAAGCCACTCATATCTCCGATCACATTCATGAGTGGCGATGGAGATGACATCTCATCAAACTCGAACATCCAAATCAGTTGCTGGCAGAGTGGTTAATGAAATCATTCATGAACAACATCAGTCATGACATCTCCATGGGTGAAGTTGTCATGGAAGAATAGGCCATTAGTCGTGCTCAATACCTTGACCTCGTTTACTCACAAACAGGTACTCTTTACGACTTACTCCTTTATGTGCCTCATCCTTCTACTTCCGCCACTTCAAATACTCTTGCTACTTCTGATGTAGCCGATGGTGTGATTGGAACTTTCCATGCCCAATCGCATTCCATCCAAACCCCTAGAAACAACCCCAAACCCATTTCTTCTAATGTTCAAAATTATCCGTCTCCTACCCCTCCCACTGGCAAGACTTCTAAGGTAAATGTTGTTCAATCTACCCCCACCGGTAGAAACAAATCCAAAAAGGGAAAGGGTAATAATAAGGAGGAAAAAAATAATTCGCAAGCAGAAAGAACCAAAACACCACCTGTTGATGATAGGGATAAGCGCAAACCCCAATACCTTTGTCTTAACTGTGGTGACGATCACTACACTAAGGATTGTCCACGATGAGCCGAAGTTACTAAGTTCCTTCAAGGGACCACAAAACCATCCACTCTGGCCATATTGTCACAAACCTTCCCTTCTCAACAACAGGCCCAATTGGTTATTCATGACCAACCTTCCCCCTCCAATACATCCTATGTCTTAATGTGTACAGGGGATTCAAAGAAGATTGACATCACACTTACCACTCAAGCCAAATATTATTCTTCCTCGAAAGAGAAGGTTGATGAATTACCTCCTTTGTTGGTCCAACCACCTCCCATGACTCCACCTACCAATGGTCCTCTTCATCTCTAATGACCAAGCCTTGACATAGTTCTTCGCCCTCCTCCAAAGGGCGTCGTTTGGAAATCGACTTTCAATCCTCATGTTCATGTTGCCCAAAACTAAAGTATTATTGAAGATCTAGCCTAAGCACCATCCACGATGTCATCCCTTGAAGTCCTTCAAAGTTTCCCTATATAACGGAAGGCACTGTTGAAATATATGAATGGAATTGACCCTATGGATACAAATTTAATATTTTTTTACTTGGAAGATCACATTCCAAGGTTACCCCCTCAACTCGCATTCCAAATACAAGTTATTGTCTCCGACAAAAACATTTTTAGAACAGTTATCGATGAGGGTGCCTCGACGTGTGCAATGTCTATTACCTACTGGAAATCCATTGGCTCTCCTCCTTTGAATGAATCCCACAACACACTCAAAACCTTTAATGGCTCTTCTTTTAAGATTTACAATGTCCTCCCTTTGTTGTCGATTACGTTAGAAGGAAAAATGGTCCAAGTTGAAGTGGAGGTCTTTGATGCTCCTCTCGATTACAACCTTCTACTTGGCCGTAACTGGATTGATTCCATGCATGCAGTTGTGTCGACTCTTTTTCATGTCATGCATTTCCCACATCAAGGAAAGGTAATTACCATTGACCAATTATCCTTCTTTAACTCATATGCACGTACCGAAAACATATCGTTCATTTCCAAAACCCCACCATATATGAGAACATCGGTGTGGGTCTTCTTAAAGACTCCTCATTAATGGGTGCCTTCCCCATCCCACCACCCGATGTTCCACATCTGTCTGTTGCCTCGATCAACATGATCCCCACCTCTATTCATGGAACCCCTACATCTCATGACTCATGGATGGTACCCAACCCCGACAATCATATTCCTTACGTCGACGAAATGCCTTTGAGTCTGATCGAATCTTCCTATCAGGCCATTCAATCGACAACCCCTTCCACCCCCTCTCTTGGTGATTTATCTCTAGATCCTTTCCACATCATTTTTCCCATAGACGAGATGATTATGTCTATTATGGAAGACACCCCTTGGGATGATGGAAATCATCATTTTATCCTCTTCCTGGAACAACACACCATCGAGAGCTACCAATGGATCTCGACCCCGTTGACCATTTTCATCATTTCTACCATTCTTGAGTCTACACATGATGTGTTTTTTGAAGGGAAATTAAGTAATATCTCACCCACCATCCCCCTTGACATATCCATAAAATATAGAATCGTCGAAAATGTGCATATCGGAGCTTTGTGTTCCCCTGAAAAAATTGTCAACTACAAGTCCCTTTTCAAATAATTTTGTGACGTCTTCTCCTGGAGCTATGAAGAAATGTCGGGTATTGACCCCAACATTGTGATACATGAGATTAAGACATAACCAAACGCTAAACCCGTTCAACAATGCCTTCATTCGTTCCACCCATGTAAAGCGACTGCTATCAAGCTTGAAGTCGAGAAACTTCTCAAAGACGACTTTATTTACCCAGTGGCTCTCATTGACTGGGTTTCCAATCTTGTCTCGATCGACAAGAAACAAGGCACAATCCACATGGGCGTTGATTATAGGGATATTAACAAAGCATGTCCTAAAGACAACTTTCTTACCCCCTTCGTTGACCAGATCATCGATGATTGTGTCGGCAGTGAAATCTTCTCTCTGATGGATGGTTTCTCCGGATATAATCAAATCAATATCGTTCCTGTGGACCAACACAAAACCGCTTTTATTTGTCCTTGGGGAACTTTTTCCTATCGGAAACTTCCTTTCGGTCTAAAAAACGTTGGCGCAACTTTTCAGTGCACTATTTCTTACGCCTTACATGATATCAAGCACATCGTACAACCATATCTAGATCACTTACCCACTCATTCCATGTTCCATGTATATCATCCAATACACCTCCGAGCCATTTTCCTTCGATGTCGGTTTTACCATATATGTTTGAATCCCAACAAATATGTTTTCTGCATTGAATCCAGCTGACTTCTAGGATTTATTGTTTCACATCAAGGGATCAGGGTAGATCCTTTGAAGGTCGAGGTGATTCTCAATCTCCCTCCTCCTTCCTCACTTTGCCAGTTACAAAGTTTTCAAGGGAAGGCAAACTTTCTTCGTCATTTCATCCTGAACTATGGCGAGATAACTCTTGGATTTACGCAACTTCTCAAGAAATGGTCTAATTTCATATGGGATACCACTGCCAACAAATCCTTTGAATCTTTGAAACTATCTCTGACACGTACCCCACTTCTCTTCCCACCTGATTACAATCGCAATTATTTCCTCTACCTCGCATCCTCGGACTACACCATCACTCTGGTTCTTGTCCAGGAGGATGATTCTCATGATGAACGTGTCATCTATTACTTGAGTCGAAGTCTTATGCCTACCGAAACCAAGTATTTACAAGTTGAAAAATTTGCCTTGGCAGCCGTCCAAGCAGTTCAACGTTTTCAGCACTATATCCTCTCTCACAAGACTATGGTAATTTCTAACTGCAACCCTATGCAACACATTACTACACGTCAACTGCTAGGGGGAAAATACTCCAAATGGATCATGATACTCTAGGAGTTTGACTTAGAATTCGAACGCACTAAGTCAAAGAAATCCTTAGTGTTTTCCGAATTGATATGCGAATTTCCCTACTCTGAGACGGAAAATGTAGCAGCCGATTCATTACCTGATGAATCCCTTTTCTTGATTAGTTCCAATGATATTTGGTATGGAGATATCATCATATATCTCTAAACCTAGACTTTCCAGCCCCATTTGTCTAGTATTAACCATCGTTGAACACGCTACCAAGCCCATCAATATATCATCCTCGGTGATACTCTTTATCGTCGTGGGATTGACTCAGTTTTTCGATGCTGCCTCACGTTTGATGAAGCCAAGAAAGCCCTAAATGACTACCATTCTGGAGCCTGTGGTGGTCATATGTATGGGTATGCTACTGCCTAGAAGATCTTGTGAGCAGGGTATTTTTGGCCTTCTTTATTTAATGATTGTATAATTGTCGTCCAAAAATGCCAGGCTTGCCAAACCTACAACCATAAAATACGATCACATCCTTCTCCTCTTCACCCTGTTGTCTCCATTGGTCCTTTTGTGAAATGGGGTGTCAATTTCAAGGCATGTCACCCTCACTCAGCTGGGGGGCATGGATACATTATTATATCCATAGATTATTTTACGAAATGAGTCAAGGTGATGCCGACATTTGACAACACCGAAAATACCACAACATTATTCATATTCAATCACATCATAGCTCATTTTGGTGTTCCTCGGGCTATCATCACTGATCATGATAGCCACTTTAGAATCTTCATGATGTCTGAACTCACTGAAAAGTTGGGTCTTCACCATGAAAACTCAACACCCTGTTACCCACAAGCCAACGGCCAAGTTGAAGCAATTAACAAAGTCCTCATTACCATGATTCGATGAATGATAGGGATTCACAAAATAAGTTGGCACAGGATGTTGTTTTCAGCATTGTGGGCTTACCAGACATCCGTTAAGTCTGCTACCAAGTTTACACCATTCTGGTTATTCTATGGTCTAGAATCCATCCTACCAATTGAATGTGAGATACCCTCCCTAAAACTAGCCGTCAAACTCCTCCCAAACACTTCTGCTGAAGAAGAACATCTGTTGTATCTCATGTGATTAGACGAAACTCATCCTGACACCATCCTAGTCATAGAAGCCCAAAAGAAACACATCAAAGCCCAATACGATAAACATGTCAAGCCCCACGTTTTCTCCGAAGGTGACCTGGTTCTCCTTTACGAACAAGATTGGGATATGCTAGGAGTAGGAAAATTCAAAGCTATGTGGCGAGGTCCTTATATCATTAGATGATTTTTGGAGAAAGGAGCTTACAAGTTAGTGGACTACAATGGTATCCCTTTGAGTGAACCCAGAAATGTGTTGTACTTAAATAAGTACTATGCCTAAGATCACTTGTGCATGAGTACATGTATTTTATTGTATTATACTTCTTGTGTGTTACTGTAGTATGATTTTTTATTATCTGGTCTCTTCCCTCGACCACTTATGTTACGTTGTGTTTGGTTTCTAGATGTAAGAGTCTTCGCTACCCCACATTGGCTTCACTGATGGTGCTAACCATAGTACTCAGAACCTTGCTTTTGCTTCTTGGAAAATTTACAACCCTACAAATGAACTTATCACTCTACGAGGTGTGTGTCTTGGCCATGCGACCAACAATATTACAAAGTATAGCATCATTATTGAATTGTTGATTTATGCTATTTCGCTTGGTATCCGCCACTTGGTTGTACGACTCGATTCGTAGCTAGTAGTAGGATAGCTAAGTAATGTCTATGTTATTTGAAGTCCTACTTTATTACGGGTATATTTAGGAATTCGCCTCTTGGAATGTTATTTTCATTATATTGAGTATCAACACATTCCTAGATGTATAAATACATTGACTGATGCATTAGCTAACTATGTATTAGACAAACATTTGGGTCATTTATAAACCAATCACATCACATGTATCACACAACACAAGATAAGACGGTAGAAGTCATATATATGTATATAAAGATCAAAATTTTTTACAAAAAGTTTATGTCTGAGGACTAAAATCTCAAAATGAGAAGCTCATAGCTTCTACAAAATAACGTCATGGGTGATGCTCATGATAACACACAACTTCCCGGGCCACCCTACGAAGCAGTCAACTAATAGACTCTGACACGCCTACAATATGGCGCTGATAACGTCTAGGGATCTCCCCAATAGCCATATCTGGGAGGTCAATGGTCAACCCCTCCAAGTTCTGCTCCACTACCTCATAGTCTTTGGCATCCCATTGTGCCACTGGAGCCGCCTCTCCTCACCGTTGAATAGGAGACATTCCTGGAGGTCGATATGGCCCCACATCTATGTCATCAAAAAGAGATTTTTTGATTAGTTCTTGGACAAACATAAAAACATTTTATATGATAAAAATTACAAAAAACATTTTAAAAGAACAAAATGTATACTTCTTACCTAGGTCACCCCACTGAGAATCCTCAGGTAGGGCCAAATCTAGATCCCCTCGGAAGTCCAAACACGCATATGTGTAGTCATCAATCATCAACATCTATGGCCGTAACCAGTCGAAAAATGAATCATTATACTTGATGATGGGCCCAACTACGTGTCGGGCCATGAGGTTTCACCACCTCAGCATCCTCGAATCCCCTGGGGCCAGTAAACCATAATCAACCTATAATCTCAACAATGGGACACTCTCAAGAAATAAGGACACCAAAAGTGACCCATACCCAAACTGCTTCAATTTGCCCCTCCTATAATTCATCAATTTCCTCTTCATACTGCGGAGAACTGCATCTGACCAGTTGAATACTCGTGGCTCTGTGCACTCTATGGCGTATTGGAAGTAGCTCTGGAGAGCCATGTGTGGAGTTGCGCTCCCGACCATGCATGCTATAGTGAACAATATGGTTCGTAGGGTCAAGTTTTGGACCCCCCAAATAGAAACCTTCCCCTTGCTTCTTTCTGCCTCAAGAACACAGTAATGGCGACAATACTCACTCATAGGGAGTCTGCCACCTCGGCTACCAGTCAAGTTGGCATGGTACCCACACCATGATAACCCTGTTAGAAAGTAGATATCCTCGATATCTAGGGTCATTGTGTGGAATCCCACATGAAACAACTATTGTTCCACGTCCCACATATGAACCAGGTACTCCAACAACCTGATTTGGGCCCTCATGCTTGGAATCCTGAAGAATTTCAAGAGCCCACAGTCTTGGAGGGAAACAATGGTACCCAGGTCATTCCCAACAATGGAATCCTCCTCCTCATATTCTCTTTCTCGCCACTCCAACATCATGAGGGTCAAATGCCTACACAACAACCATAAGAGAAGGGTCAACAACTTATTTCACACCTTGGTATAACTTTTATTGAGCGAAAATCAAATTGAAATTTCATTTTTCGGCCCCCGTAGGTGCCCCTTTAGCACAGTAAAAGATTATTGCAAGTGCCCATAAGGTCGCCTTTGTTGATTTTTATATTGTTTTTTATATAAAACCTAATGCCTAATAGCCCTATGAGTGTGAATTTTTGCAGATATAACAACTTTGAAGTCCACGCGAAGGAGTACAGATGTTTTTTCTTTTTGTCGCATGTATGACTGTTTTTTATGGTTTTTAGAAAAACCTCGAGCTCAGTCTTCATTCGTTCTCGCGCTCGAAAATACATGAGAATGTAACCGAGTATACTTTTATCATCTTTTCGTACTCGTCATGGTCACACAAAAATGACAAACGCAAAGGAGTATCCTTTAAGCTCTTTTCACACTCCATAAAAATGAAAAGATGGGTGAGCGACCTTGTTCTATTCACGCTCGTAAAAGTATTTTAAAAAAACGTTCAATGGGTGATAATTTATCACTTTTTTAGTCCTTTAAAAATATTTTATTAAAAATGAATTGAGAGAGTTCTCTTTAAGTGTTTTTCAGACTCTCAAAACATGAAAAAACCCCGAGTTTTCTATCTTTGGACTCGTTAAACAAACATCAAAAGACTCGTAATGGGACTGAGCCATTCCTTCCTAGTGTTCGTTAAACATACTCTGAGGGACTCATCCGAAGGATGAGCTTACATCAACAAGCATATGTTATCCTCCTCAAGCTTGTGTAAAAATAAAGAGGTACTCGCCAGAAATGGTGGGGGAAATTTTTGGAAAGGGATGTGTTTTCATATTCATATTAATGGCAGTAAGTGTCTCTTTTGAACATGACACCCCCCTATTCATTATTTGAATCCAGTTTGGGAAATCCATTTGTCTCTCATTCGAATTGCTACAAAGTCATATACTGGTTCGTCTCTGAGTCAGTGTTGCCAAGTCCTTGGTCATGTCATTCATATGTTCAAGAGAAGTTCATCCAAACCCTTTATTGAGTCAGCCATCTGCAGTTTTCCATTCTTACTATGTCGGCCTTCCCTGTGTCCGTTTCAACCTATATTCATACTCTGTTTCATCCTCAAAATCTATTACTTATTTCGTGTCATTGATGGGGGATACATCAAGGCCCTCTTGTGATGAGTCTTGTTCCGTCGACTTCAACTCATTATCGAAAAACAAGACTTAGAAATTATCTGGTACCTTTGAACTTGCATGCCTCAATGGCAGGTTTCCTCACTTTCGATAGTGGGTTTTCATTATTGACCCCTGATCGGGAGGTTTCGTCGAGTGTTTGAATTCAGTTCATTTATTCACATTCGGTGGATTGTACTAGTGTACCTTGGGAGTCATTGACATTAATGGTGATTTCCCTCACACTTATTAACGGTTTCATTAATGACCGGTAATCAAGTGGTTTCCACCATGTTTGACTTCAACACATGTAATCACATGGCTAGATTCATACTTTTCAGTGATGGGATTGAAGACCCTGGGTCTCATCTTGTTGATCCAGGCTTCAATGGAGTATGTATAATTTGTGATGATGCATAGATCCACTTTGTATGTCATGTGTCTATGTCGTATGAATTCAAGTATTTTCACATAGATCCACAGTGTATTCCTGGTGGCTATGCAGTATTTTGACATCATGGATCCACAGTGCATGATTTGTGGCCATGATCTACATTCATTATGCCATCCATATGTGATCTGAGTATGGGAATGCCTACCTCAGAACTGGTATTATATTCTGCATATGCTTGGTTGTTTGCAGGTTTTTGATTAGGTGCACTCCTGGCTTCTGACACACACACGCAGTTTACAAAGTATTTCGGCTGTCACAGATTCTGGCCTCATACTTTGGGGGAAATTCTGTTACATATGATTTTGGTCACTTTGGTGATGTCTTAACAGTGATGTATTCAGGCTCCCAACAAGGAATTTTTGCTTGAGAAAAGTGGCTCATGTCTTCTTCCAAAAAACATATTTTTGAGATGAGTTCATAGGCTGCCTATGGTCTAGGGTGCGAGAATCCCTCATTCTTGCAGGCCACCCACATTTAGGGTGCAAACTTCTCGCAGTATTCTCCATATATAGGGTGTGAAGCTATTTTTGATCTTGGAAAGGAGAAGAGGTCTCGAGGGTTCTAGAAGGGAATCTTCTAGAAAATGAGTTGGCATTCACATGGTTATCATTCTACTGACTTCTTAGATTTGATGGGATCATCCTCATTCATGTAACCATCTCTCCTTCTCCTATATATTGAAAGGTTTCTCATGGAAAAGGTTAAGCAAGATTGAATGAAGAATTGGTGAAAGAATTGTGTGAAGAACCATATTTGGACAGAAGCTTGAAGGCTCTATTTGGTCTATCAAGAGGAATTGGATCTTCTTCATGCAAGTACAAAGCAATTGTGTGTGTTGGAAACAAGGGTCATTGAAAGGAATCTTGCAACATCAACGTGATCAAGTTGTATATTCTACATTCAATTAATATGATACAGTGGCATGTCCCTTTCCCATAAAGTCACTCTTATTTTATTGTGTAATTCCTTGATCATATGCATAAGTTGACATTGAATATACTTTTCTATCTTCACTTTGGTTGGTTTGTGTCATCTTGGACTTGACTTCACGAGAGCACTGGAGCAAAGAAGGAACAACAGAGACCTAAGGAAGCGATATAAAGGTATGTCACTTATTCCTTCCTATTAGTAGATTCAATGATTATAACTTAGGGAAAGAGTCGTGTCCTATCCTATTTTGTTCTAGATACAGGTGGATCTAGGGAGATCTATTAGTGTCTGCACCTATCAATTTGTCCAATAAAACCTAGCACAGACCATCCCTTCCCTTATCCTCCTCCATGTGATCATTGGCTATGACCAAATCCCTTACCAAAAAGGCACTTCCAGCTTTCATGTTTCGGGATTTCTGTGTGCGAGCTCTCCCCGACTCCCTAACCCTTGAAATGTTGAAACTCAAAATGGGGTTAGCGAGCTCCTTTGCTCCCCTTTTTCCTACTCCATGTGACCACCTCAGTGAACACACTCTAACACCAAATTGCGCCACTGGAACTTGAATTTCGAGATTCCTGTTGCAAGGAACCCTTGTTCCTTCAATCGTTGAAACTCGAAAGCCTAGTATCATCCAGATCTATGGTCTAGATCGTCGAATTGATCAATGGCCTAGATTAAATCCTGGAATTCTACCTTTTAGGATTTCTGGTGGGGTCTTCAATCCTATTCACCAATCTCCAGAACCCCGGCAGCTTTAGATCTTTGCCACACGTCCTCTACAAATGGACGGTCCAGATTCTTTTGGGACTTGAAATGTCGATTTTTGAGTTTAGACCCTTGATTAACTGCTAGCGGCTACCTCCTCCTTCTACCACATGACCCTATCCTATGACCTAGGGCTCATCCACCGAGCACGTTGGGGTTTCGCGTACCGAGATTTTGCAACTTGTGAAAATGAGGGGTCTTGCCCTTTGGTTTCCCGGGTGCCGAAACGCTGAAACTTATTCACACTAAACCAACTCATCCACAGAACGCATCAGGGTTTCGTATATCGGGACTTCACAACTGGCGAAAATGA
This sequence comes from Picea engelmannii, assembly GCA_009831015.1. NCBI lineage: Eukaryota > Viridiplantae > Streptophyta > Pinopsida > Pinales > Pinaceae > Picea > Picea engelmannii. The sequence continues at coordinate 1,169,714 of ML777701.1, read as the reverse complement.
GGGGTCTTTCCCTTTCGTTTCCCGGGTGTCGAAACGCTGAAACGTATTCACACTAAACCAATTTGGGGTTCCGTATACCGGGATTTCGCGACTGGTGAAAATGAGGGGTCTTTCCCTTTGGTTTCCTGGGTGCCAAAACACCAAAACATATTCAAAATAAACCGATTTGGGGTTCCTTATACCGGGATTTTGTGACTTGCGAAAATGAGGAGTCTTGCCCTTTGGTTTCACGAGTGTCGAAACGCCGAAACTTATTCACACTAAACCAAATTTCTTATACTTTGGGACTTTCAGGATGTTTGTCGAGTCCACTCTCCTACCTATGCAAAGTTTAAGATCGATGGTCAATAGAGATCCAAAATATCCTTGGATCTATGGTCTTGAATTCCATCGCTACTTGCGAAGGATGAAGGGGTTGAGGTATTAACACTTGTGCTCCTCCTCTAGATCCGTCGGTCTTGACCGATCTGGGGTATTTTCGAAAGGATTTCGACCATTCATCTACCAAATGATGGGGTATTCTCTTTCGATAACTAGACTCATTGTCCTTTCTAAGATTGAATCACGAGATTCAACCTCTCAGAGCTTCGAACTCCCACGACTTCGAAACTTGAGAGAACTACTCTTTCTTGTACAAGGTTTCTAGACTCAAATCACATGATCCTTTAGAGGGTTCTTGGGTAATTATCCCTAGGATTGGTGACCTAACTAGAAGCCTTCCTAATTCATCAAGCTATGAACTCTGTGACAGGGGTAAATTAAACTTGTGGGTTTACTATAACGATAGTCTTTCAAGGAACTCACTCTGGCTCTGGAATGCGAGGAAACTTCCCGGGAGGAGGTGCCTTTAGGAAATCAAACTGGAACATAGCGTGAGTGAGTAGATGGGACAAATATCAAGAGAACAGACTTGTATTCTAAACTTATTCATTCTATACATAAATCGATTATGGTCATATATAAGTATAAGCATCCATCAATTATTCCCAATCAAAACACAAGGCAATCACTTCTATACAGAGACCATTTATGAGCGTATAAACATGAGCATGCATCTAGGATATTCAATTCAAAATACAAGACATAAAAAATTATCAGAAACACCAGGTGTGATGTGACTGCTGAGAGGGGTGCTCGTTTCTACCCAACCGTAGGCTCAGTGACTCCAAATGGATTTACCACTAGCCACCCCCGATCTAGACCATGATGCTTGAGATTCAGTATCCTACTTCCAGCTCAATAGAAGTTAAGGACAAAGGTTACTCTCCTTCTCCTCTATTCAAAACTCCCTATATTTCAAAATTTCCTGTCAGTTCTCTTCCACGATCCCTATCGTGTGTATCCTCTCCTCCATTTCCCCACACTTCCTTTCTTTCCTTTTTCTGCAAGATTGCGTGTGGCGCAAATTTCCCCATCCGTGGTCAGGTCTAAGAGCTTCTACAGATGGGCAGTTCACCCCCTTCCCCTCATTAACTCTTGAGGAGCCTCCCCACCTACCATCTTGGCAGGTAATTCATTCCAGGGTTAGAGAGTTTCTTTGGTCTTTGAGCAAGCAAAAATCAGTACGGTATTGGTTCAGTGGAAGTTAACGCAACCATTCTAGGTCCCTTCCACCACCTCTCATTAGCCATCGTGGTCTCTTTTAGCACATCCCCTCTCCTAGTAGTCATGCAACACATAATCATAACATAATTTACATTCATTGAACTTTTATACAAAGGTTCGTCAAATCAAACATTCACATCTTTGAGTTTGCCATAGTTCTTGGCCAATATAGTTATTTTTATAGACTGGGGGAAATAGGGTGTTACAAAAAATCTCTCAGTGGGAAGGCGTGATTGTTATAACCCTAAATTGAAACACACATGCTTACCTGGTATCAGGCCAACTCATATCCCTTCTTTGCCAAAACTCTGTTGAACAACTCTTTCAAAATCCTCTTGTGTAAAGGCCCATGCGCCCTAACCCATTACTACACGCGTGTACACTCTGGCTGACTCACAACAGCCCGCGTGTACCTACCAAAACACGAAAAAAGGAAAGTTGTCGAAGGAAAAAAAATCTATGGGTCAGTTAACTGAAACTCCCAGCCATGCATGGCCGAGGGTTCATCCAAAACCCTAGCTCCTTCTAGCCTATAAAACAAGGGATAGGGGTACCATTTGGAGGAGGAAAAAATATAGCGAAGAAACTCTGCCCATTTACGTAATCCATTGTCCCAACCCTTTTGCATTTCCTTATGCCAAAGGATATTTAACAAAAAATAGTTGAAGGACAGAAGAAGAGGAGCCCATGATCAGGTTCAAGGAGCGGTGGCCGGTCTCAACTTTTGTAAGTTGATTCACTTTCAGTAATAAAAAGAATGTTTTTCCTGTCCCAATTCATGAATTGTCTATGGTTTGATTAATTTATGCTTGATTTCTAACCCTTGAGTATAGAAGCAGCATGCATGCATAGTTGTTGTTTATTTTGAGTGTAGGTCACCTGTGGAAGGAGCAATGCAAGCAAGTAATCAAAGTGCAATGGAGGATCTACATCGAACGCCAGTGATAAGGTAGGTGGTCCTTTTCCACGCATTTACTGAGAAAAAGGGGTTTAAATCTTGGGATGTAGGTAAAAAAGTAGTTTCTATTCAGTCAAATCTGCATGCAAGTCTGACCCTAGTTTGCTAGTCCATAGGGTGTTTTTCCCAACAACAGAATTGGTGACCATACTGGGGAGAATACTCTTTAGGGTTCCTAGATTTATTTAAGTTTTTGGGTAGGTTAGAGACTAGGTTTTTTGTTTCTTCGTTGTCTGTCTTTTTCTTTTATTTCTGTAAGGTATGAGCTAGCAGGGAGTCTGGTTTTCCATACCAGATTTCCCTGACTTTTGCTTGACTGTATTTTTCGGGACACACAGAGGTACATGCGGCCTGCAGAAGGCCTGAATGCGTGTACCCGTGCCCTATCCTCTGATAGCCCATGTGTGAACGCTAGCGGTAGAGATAGCAGTAGCGTGTAGGAGTTCAGAAAACCTTAGAGGCAATCCTCCTCTTCCCTGTCAGAATCACACATTCTGAGGGGGGGTTTTCTGGGATCCTGTCTGAGTCTTGCTTGATTTTAGTCCTATCTCAGATTGCTTTTTTTTGCCTTATTATTTTTTCTGCCATTATTTGTTTTTTCTGTCAGAAAGAGTATCCAAGCCTACAAGATACCCTGGTTATCAATACCAAAGGCCTCTTCCTGGTCTGGACTACCTATTTTCATATTTTTTCCTTAGAATTTAGATATACACGCGGCATGTACAAGGTCAGCCTGCATGTACACGCTCTCGGTCTTTGTTCAGCACGTGTTTGCATGCGTGTTGTTTGAGTGGCAGTCGCGTGCCTGTACAGGCTACTTTGTGTTTAGGGTAGAGCAGTCATCCCCTCCTTTGATAAGAATTATTTCTCTCAGGTGTTTGAATCTATGTTTGAACAATTAGTAGCTTAGGATTCATCTTACCCTTAACCTGCTTTTTCTCAGTTAATAGTTGATAGAATTTTTTTTTTTTTTTTTTGGGGGGTTTTATGGTTTTTAGACAAGCATGAGAGTCATTGTTTGTTCAGTTGCCTTTGTGTGATTCTTCAATCTGATTCTTTTCGATCTGAGATTTAAGCCATAATTGTTTTTCTTGGTTTTTTTTTTGCTTGTCGGTATTTTCCCTTGCTTGCTTTACTAGCACGTAAATAAAAAAAAATCTCTTTTCATTTTCTTCTTTGGTTAAAGAATGTGTTTCTGCATCATTAGATAGGGAAAAGTATTTTATTTCATAAGTTTTTGCAGTGCACTTAGATGATAATTAGCTCGTAGTCGAGCGAAATTCTTGTGAGTTTTCTATCCAAGATCTTAGAAAAATTAAAAAATTAAAAAAATCTTTCTTTGTGAAAATTTTTGAAATTTTGCATTTCGTAAAAGTTTTTGTTTCCAGCGTTTTCATTCATTTTTTCTTTCATCTTTTACACAT
>ML777701.1:1142918-1165566 GCA_009831015.1 Picea engelmannii | reverse complement strand
CCCCTCTAACACAGGGGATAAACATGAGGTCGCGTGCGGAAAGGTAGCGGAGATAACCCCTCCAAAGCCGAATCAATCGTAGTGGAGAACACATATAGAGGGCTTGTTTTGGGATTCCGTCGTTTTCATTTTCCATGGGGCTTTGTGGGTCTCGAATTCATTTGAGGTCCTCAGTTGTCTTCTGGACCATTTTCTCTCGATACCCTGCTCATTGTGGTCTACCCGACATTCGACTGTACCCTCCTGGTGACTATTCGCATGCTGGCAACCTAGTTGCCAATCTTTTTAGGGACATACACAGGTGACTGCGGGGGTATACCATGGTACCTAGGATAGACATCATGCCATGCTTTCTATAGTATAGAGTATACCCGGAGGGTTCTTCCATGTTCGAGTTGCACTTGCACCGGTAAGTTGCTCTAGTGTTGGTTGTTGTAATTGTTCTTCCAAATAAGTTTAGTGATTGCTTGTCTTATCTCTTAAGGGCTTCTTTTAGTGTGTGTTAATTTTGAACGTTTAGAATACTTTAGTGTGTCTTGGATCTTCTCACACAGTGGAGGATCTCGAGCTCCTTCGGTCACAAAGGCTTCTTGTCCTTTCGCCGATTATACTGGAGCCACCCCCGCCACCTTTAAGGCTGAAGCTAGACCAACAAGGGTCTTTTGAAGCGACCGGGTTACAAACCTTTGTGCCCGAACAACTCTCGGAGGAATCAACCATTTTGAACCTTGAAGCAGCCGCTCTTGGCTTGGTTCAAACCCCAACCACTGATATCTTGGCACCGTTTATTGTACCAATCCAATTTCACGAACGCTAGACAGTGCCTCACACAACAATGGAAACAAATGTTGTTACTCCTTCTGGGAATTCGTCAATTCCCATCACAGTTTCTACCACAGGAGAGTCATCTCCTAAATTACCATCATCGGTCTGAGCCACCATGGTCTCAGCCGCAACTACATCACATAGTGGACTGAACCCATCTATGGTAGCAGCCACAACCCCCTTCACACCTAGTGCGACAGGCCCTTCATTTTCATATGGTATGCCTAGTTCGGGAACAAGTCCTGTACTAACCTACTCCACTTTACAGACTTTGGGTTTGGGGGTAGGGAGCTCCAGCGCTCCTCTGCAAGGTCACCTTGGGGGTACTCTTGTCCCTTTTAATGCTTTTCCTTACGCAAGAGGTCATATCCCTCCTTCGTCCCCTTCGCTTGGTGGTCTGCATCAGCAGTCCGTCGAGCAGCCTACACACACTAGTTTATTTGGAGCAAGGAATCAGGGGCCCCCTTCGCACAGTATGCCGGTAGGTTCAACACCATTTTATTGGAATAGAACATTTGGTAACAACACTTTCTAGTCATCTGCTTTCCCATCTGGGGGAAACCCCATTTTTGGACAATCTACTCCTGTGTAGGGTACTATTCCTGCACAGGGGGCACACATAGCAGGACCTTGGAATTTAGGACAAGGATCCATTCCCTCCTCTGGAATTTCTTTCTGGGGTAATTCTTTCAACAGTCAATGGAACCCCGGATAGAGTTCTATGCCTCTCCCCGTAGGACCGGCATGGGATAATCCTTCCCAAAGTCCTTTGAATACAATGCATGCCCAACACTCTATGTCCTTTTTCGGAAATCAGTCGATGATGTCTCCACAGATGAAAAATCCTTATGCTGGTTAGGGCCATGGTTTCTACCAGAATCTGGGCCAGCAGCCAAACTTTTCTTGGCAACCTGGTGCCAGTCAAACTCCAGGACCCTTTTTCCTAGGTTATCAACAACAACCCAAACTACCATTCCTGGCGACTTTACACTTGCTAGATTTGACAAGGTTGTTAAATGATCCTGTTTGTCACGGTCCATGTTGGCCTCCTATGCTGTCGAAGTTTCCTTCGGACATCCCAAAGTTTGAGGCCAAGCCTAATGAAGATCCAGGTGATCATGTGACTACCCTTCATCTTTGGTGCTCATCTAACTCATTGAAATATGACTCCATATAGTTGCGATTGTTTCAACATACTCTTATTGGGAGTGTCGTGAAATGGTACATCGAGGTCGATCGCTCAAGATACTCTTCTTTTGGCGAAATGGCAATGGCCTTCCTTAACCATTTCCAGTTACTTGTGAGATACGACGCTGGAACAAAGCGTCTCGCCAATTTCGAACAAACAACAGCGGACCATATCTCTGATCATATCCGAGAGTGGAGACACCGGAAGAGTCTAATCAAAGTACCAGTCCCACCAACATTCCTGCTTGAGTGGTTCCTTAAGTCTTTGGTCCCACAGTTATCCAAAGACGTCGCAACATCCAAAGTTTTCTCCGAAGAAGATGCCATCATGAGGGCTCAACAGTTTGAGCTCATCTATTCTTAGTCTGGTTTATTATACACCATCTTGCTAGATGTGCCACATTCGATACTGGATAAAACTAGACAGAGAGATGGACCACATGATGATGGTATTATTGGTTCAGCAAAAACCAAGCCCTCTAAGCAATTGACAAAATAGTTGCAACAGTTGTCCATGCAACACACAGTGGCCAGCCAAACTACTGCTTTGGCTACTCCCTCTACCTAAATGTCGGAAGTACACACCGTGCAGTCAACTAACCCAAAGGCCACCCAACGGCCTGAAGGGAAGAAAAAACAATGAAAGAAGGGTAAGGGGGATAAAAAACCCACTGATAATGCTAGCGGGGACAACACGGAAAAATGGAAGGTGAGGTATCCATGCAACTTGTGCGTGGAAGACCACCTGACCCATGTTTGTCCTCGACTTGCAGAGGCTCAAAAGTTTGTCACAAAGAAACAACAAGCAGTGTTGACTAATCCCTTTCAACATGGGAAAAATCTAACTTAAGCCTCTACAAGCACAAAAGGGGGTAGCCAAGAAACCTGCCCTCCTCCAAACAATCCCTCATCCATGAACGTATATATGGTTAGGGGTGATGATTTCATAACAACTAGAGCACACGACTATAGTAAACCAAATTCTTCTGAGAAGGGTAAAGAAGCTAATCTCCCATATCTTCCTCTATATATTGAGAAGACGTTGGGAGAAATAATGACACGCATTCCAAAGGGTGCATTTAAAAAATCTTCTCACAACCCAAATGCAAGGGCCGCCCAGAATTACTCTGTGGTGGAGGATTTATCACAAACCCCTTGTGTGATGTCTTCTTTGGAGGTCCTCCAAAGTTGCCCTGCTTAGAGAAAATCCTTGTTAACCTCTTTGGGCTCTACCGAGACTTGTAATCTAGGCACCATCATGTTAGATACAACTGAATTAAAACCTCATCTGCCTTACCACGTAGCGTTTCAGATAGTAGTGGCTCATCCCACGAAAACTTTTACTCAGAATATCTTCTGCACGGTGGTCGACGAGGGCACCTCGACATGCATTATGTCGTTATCATGTTGGAAGGCCATTGGCTAGCCTGTTTTGTCTCCATCACCTACTCTCCTCACTGCTTTCGACGGTCGTTCATTCCGACCACATTGCATCATTCCTTCTTTCCCTGTGCAGTTAGGAGGGAAAATCGTGTGTGTCGAAGTAGAGCTGGTCGATGCTCCCCTCGACTATAATATCTTGTTAGGACAGATTTGGACTTATGCTATGAAAGCTGTGGTTGTTACAGTTTCCTGAGTCTTGTTGTTTCCACACGAGGGTCGGATAGTGACCATTGATCAATTGTCTTTCTCTAGATCTGACCCAGCTTTGGGGCCATCCAYGGTCCCGATGATTGATAATCCTCAACCATGTGTCGTTAACGTAGGAGTTGGTTTGTGCCCATCCTTGATGGGTACCTTCAATTTCCCACCTCCTCATAATGATATCAAATTTGTATCTAATCACCATAAGGTTGAGATTTTTCAAGTTTCGTCATTCCGCATGACTTACTTTGAGGATCCTTGGATTCTTCCTTCCCCATCAGCCACGATGGATGAGACAGGGCACTCAGGCATGTCCATGCCCTTGTCTTCCGCTGAGGTAGCGTACTCTTTAGTCCAGCAAGCTTCAGCTAACCCTGATCTGACTCCTGCACAAGAGTTAGATCCACTTGTAGAGCCTATTTGGGCTCAGGGTTCTCTCACTAACGTCGATTCATTAAACTTAGTCTTTCCTTCTGACGAAGCAGTAATTGAAGCAATGACTAGTCTGGACAAACCTTTGGAGGATCTTCATCACACATCATATTTTCTCCCAGAGTTAAGCCGAATCGAAGCAAGAGAATTCACTATTACCATGACGGGATATCAGGCATGTCCTATTAATCTCTTAGTTATGCGAGAAATTTATGATGAGGGAAATATGGCGACTATCATTGAAACTATACCCATAAACATCTCTCGAAACCTTGGCATCGTGGAGAATGTCTTCGTAAGAGCGGATTTCTCCCCCAAAGAGATTCAAATTTACACGGATCTTTTCAAAGAATTCCGCGACGTTTTTTCCTGGTCTTATGAGGAAATGTCAAGTATCGATCCAAAAATAGTTGAACATGAAATCACAACATATCCTGATGCCAAGCCTGTTCGACAAAAACTTCATCTAGTCAATCCCAAGAAAGCAACAACCATCAAGATTGAGGTTGAGAAATTGCTAAAGGTAGGTTTTATTTATCCTATCCATTTGACTCAATGGGTGTCAAATCCTGTGCCGGTCAATAAAAAACAAGGCGCGATTTGTGTATGTACCGATTTTCATGATTTGAATAAGGCATGTCCCAAAGATAATTTTCCAACACCATTCATTGACCAGATCATTGATGAATGTGTCGGTTGTGAAGCCTTTTCTTTTATGGATGGTTTTTCGGGATATAATCAAATCCAAATCAAACCTGAAGACCAACATAAAACGACATTTATTTGTCCATGGGGTACATTTGCATATCGAAAGATGCCTTTTGGCCTTAAAAATGTTGGAGCCACATTCCAATGGGCCATGTATTTTGCTTTTCATGACCTCAAGCATATAGTTGAGGCCTATCTAGATGATTTAGCATCACTCTCTTGCAAGAGAACGGATCATCCCACACACCTTAGACTAATCTTCGAACGCTATCGCTACTTTAGGATTCACTTGAATCCAAACAAGTGCAGCTTCTGCATAACATTAGGACGATTGTTAGGTTTCATTGTATCAACAATAGGGATCATAGTCGATCCTCTTAAGGTGAAGGAAATAATCCAGTTGCCCCCCCCCCACGCACAATCCTACAACTTCAGAGTCTACAAGGCAAGGAGAACTTCTTACTATGCTTCATCGCCAACTATGCCGAAATCACCAAGGGATTTATGTGTTTACTAAAGAAAGACGTCCCTTTTTTCTAGGACGAAGCTGCTCAATTCTCTTTCGACGCATTAAAACATGCCCTCACAACCGCACCTATGCTATGGCCACCTAACTATAACAAAGATTTCTTATTATATCTGGTTGCCGCAAAGTCAACCATTGGCATGGTTTTAGTTCAGGAAGATGATTCGTTCTCGAAATATGTGATCTATTACCTGAGACGAGGCCTTGTAGGACTGGAACTCAATTATTCTCATATCAAAAAACTTGCGTTGGCAGTAGTTCATGTTGTTCAACGGTTCCGTCACTATGTTTTGTTTTGCAAGACCACCGTCATTGTTTTCGTGAATCCATTCCAGTACATGTTGACACGACGATTTATAGGTGGAAAAATGAGTAGATGTATAGTCATCCTCCAAGAATTTGACTTAGACTTCATTTCAGCCAAGTCCAAGAAGTCATTGGTCTTCGTAGAGCTTATTTCAGAACTTCCGGTTGAGTCAGGTGACGTTGTGCCTAAGGAATCACCTATCTAGGGAGATTTATTTTTGATTGCATATTCAAACCCCTGGTATGGAGATATACTTATCTATATCCAGACTTTGAAATGCCCCACCTCTGCTTCTCATGACGAGCATCGACGGATACACCATCAGGCTAAGAATTATCTCATACTTGATGATACGTTGTATCGGAGAGGTGTAGACCGCATCTTACGTCGATGTCTCACTCATGAGGAGGCCATCATCGTGCTCAATGATTGCCATACTGGAGCTTGTGGAGGTCATTTATCTGGGTTGGAAACAGCCCAAAAGATTCTACGAGTAGGTTACTTGTGGCCGACACTTATCAAAGATTGTATCAAATCAGTCAAGAAGTGCCATCCATGCCAAATCTTCTCTCGGAAGATGAGGGCACATCGCGCTCCTATGTTTCCTATCATCACAATTGGTCCCTTCACTAAGTGGGGGATTGATTACACTACATGCAACCCCCTGTCAGCAGTAACAGGGGGCACCACTATATCATCGTAGCTATCGACTACTTCACTAAGTGGGTCAAAGCTATGCCAACATTTAAGGATGATGGAGAGACTGCAGCTCTCTTCTTATTCAACCAAATCATAGCAAGGTTCGGTGTCCCAAGAGAGATTGTCACTGACCATGGCAGTCACTTTTAGAACCAAATGATGACCAAATTAACATCAAATCTTGGGTTACAGTAGGAGAATTCATCACCTTACTACCCCCAAGCCAATGGGCAGGTGGAAGCTGTAAACAAAACTCTTAAGACTATTCTACAGTGAACTATCAACTCAGCCAAGTCAAATTGGCATTTGATGTTATACTCGGAACTATGGGCTTACCAAACATCTGTTAAGACTGCAACTAGTTTCTCACCCTTTCAACTCATTTACAGGCTGGAGGCAGTCTTGCCCATCGAATGTTAAATCCCATCTCTAAAATTGGCAGTACAGTTATTGCCAGACACTTCTCCACTTGAAGAACAGTTAGTATACCTTGAGCAGCATTGCGATGTGGCTCTGGCCAACGAGGCTCATAAACATAAGGTAAAGTGTCAATATGATAGGTCCGTTCATCCTTGGATTCTCTCTGAGGGTGACCTTGTCCTGGTCTATGACCAAGATAAGGACCCCCTGGGAGCAGGAAAGTTTAAACCCATGTGGTTCGGACCCTTCATCATAAAAGAGGTTTTAAAAAAGGGCACTTATCGTTTGGTTGATTTTGAAGGGAATGCTTTGGCAGAGCCTAGAAATGGGCTCTACCTCAAGAAGTATTACTCATAGACAAGTCACTGTGGGTAACTTTTTGTAACATATGTATAGTCTGTGTACTATTACTTTTTAAGTTTATTTTAAAAGTGTTATGGACGTGTCATTGATGTTATCTTTTGTCAATATGGCAGATGTCAAGTGATTCCGAGGTGTTCATTGGGTATGCAGATGGTGCTAGTCGGCACATGCGGAGGCTTGCCTCCGCAACTTGGGTAATATTTACACCTCAGGGTCAGTTGTTATCTTCCAGAGGTATATGCTTAGGTGACACCACAAATAATGTCGTCGAGTATAGTGCAGTTATTGAGTTTCTTCGTGACGCCTTGTCATTGGGTATCTCTCATCTTTGGGTCTATCTCGACGCTCAACTAGTTGTGTCGCATCTAAACAGAGTATACAGGATTCATGATCCAACTTTGCACCGGCGATTCCTTAGGGTACGTCTCTTAGAATGAAACTTTGATTATATTACATATTTTCATGTTCCTAGGAGATTAAACCAAATTACAGATACTCTAGCTAATCAAATTTTAGATTGGCATCTTGCAGACATATGAAAGAACATTGACATAAACATGTAAATACATTTTTGCACACAGAATCCATAAGACACAAAAGATAAAAACCATATATAACATCATAAAATAACCAGAGTACATAGATGGACGCAAGCGCCTAAAAAATGGGTAGTAATGAATCATCGGGCTTATGCCCTCAAAACATATATACAAGTAGGTGCTCGTGGCACATAAAAAGTCTAAGTAAGTTCAGGGCCTATGGGCCCTGTTATAATCATCCACAGCACAGGCTAAACGCCTAAACAATCAGACCCATGTCCGAGGTGCCCCCACTACATGAGGCTTCATCGATGGTGGCAGGTCCTCTATCTCTATCATCGGGACTGTGCAAGTGAGCGCAATGAAGTTCCGCTCAACTCATCTAAGGACCCTCTCGACCTCTCCGGCTGGGAGGTTCCGTGCTACTATTGCTCCCCCAACGGCGGAAGTTGTGGCTTCTGGCCATGTATGATGCCTGTTCCATGCATAATCGGCAGGTCGCACAGGTCCCACATCTACATGCAACAAACGTTTATCCGTCAAATACTCTCGCATACAAAAAAATGATATATATAACAAAAATGACATAAAAATTACATATTCAAACAAAAAAAACACTACAAAGGTGGAGACTTACCCATCTCCCCTCGCTCCTCACCAGGAGGTACGGGTATCTCAGGATCTCTAGAAACATCTATCCCTGCGTATGGGTAGTCCTCAATCAGAGGGATCTGTCATGACATCCACGCAAAGAAATCATCATCGAAGGACTCAACAGTCGTTCCACCACCCTGTTGCGGCAGTAATATTGCCCACCTACACACTGTACGGAATGAGGCTTAATGTCCTCGTACTACAACCCGAGGACTAAAACTCAGAACTCTCTCAAAAAAGAATGAACACAAGATGGTCCTGAACCCGAAGTTCCTCTGTGTCCGCTGTCGGCAATCTGTCAATTGTCTCTTCATGCACTCGAGTAGTGTAGTACTCCAATCAAAAATTTGTGCATTCAAGCACTGGATGGCACAGTTCATCTGTGCACAGGACGCCTGATGCAAGGCTGCTGAGCTAGTAATTCGTCCAATCAGTAATAATATAGTCTGCAATGCTAAGCTAGTAATATTACTAATAGGTACCTGGGAGCCCACACAGGCAGTTCCAGCCTCACAATGCTCGACTATCAGTTCCAAGATCTTGCTCGGTCCCGCAGGAAATGTCCAGAAGTTGACTAGTTCCCCTCTCCTTGAGAGGCCAGTCAGAAAGTAGATATCCTCCGTGGTGGGCACCAGTGATTGCCCCTCTAGTATAAAATCCTTGGCATCAAGGTGCTAGTAATCAATCAAGGCATTCAGTAGCCTCGGTTGTGTGTGCATAAATGGACATAGAAATAATTTTAGTAAACCGCATTGCATTAACACGGCCACGACATTTAGATCTGCTGCAACCAACTCACTGATTGCCTCATGCTCCCTTTCCCTCCACTGGACATACATCTTTCCAACACAACAAGGTGAAGGAGGGTCAGTACTTTCTTTTTGGTTTTCTTTTCACTACAAAAGGGGGGTACACGTGGGCTGTAGAGGTGACAGTCGCATGTACACGCGGGCAGACTTTACTCTGCCAGAATGTACACGCGACCTGTCCAGAGACAGCCTACGTGTACCTAGGGCCGACCTTTTTAAGGTCGACTCCCACCCAAAAAACAAACTAAAAGATGAAATTGAAGTATTGAATAGCTAGATAAGGGAGTTTGTACTTACTTGGTCCAAGCTGAAGTTTGTTTCGTCCACTGTAGCTCCCGTAATCACTATTTTTGGCAAAGGGGGTCTTTTGGCTCCAAAGTCAATTTCCAAATCACCAATGGTGATAATGAGCTACCAGCTTCTATTTATAGACTTTTTGGCCTCTTTTTATCACTTTTTTGGCCTCCCTTATCAGTTTCTTTATACCAAAAACCATTTAGAGTGATTCAAGAGTTATATGGGAGGGATTTGATCGGGTATTGGGACATTTGTTTTGAGTTTTGAGAAAATATTGACGGTCCATAAAAAAATTCAAAAATCAACTTGAGCATATAGGTTAGGTTACCACCCCAACTTTTGCGCCTCGTTGTATTTTTCCTCTGCTATAGGATCGATCCCATCAAGTTGTGACATGGAACCATCATATTTTCTTTAGAAGTGTCACAGCTTGGCGGTAGGTCTTACCAAAACATGGATGCCCTAGGTAGGTCCTGGTTGCATTATGGTGTCCATGTCGTTTCTAAAAACATTGTAGGCTTAGGAGTCCGTATAGTCTTTCCTGAATATGAGTTTGAGCCTCATTTGCATGATTCTTTTTCGCTCTTTGTTTCACCCTCGGGACTCCCAAAAATAACGGGTCTCCGTTTAAGCCCTTTTCAGACCCTCTAAAAATGAAAATATTGTCGAGTGATCTTGTGACCTTTCACACTCGTTAAACTGAAATTTGAAGTCACATCTATCCGGCAGTAGTTTACCCCTTTTTCAGTCCGGACGGTCAACTATACGAATAAAGGTATACTCTATTGAATTCCCATTCTTTAGAAGAGTACTCTCAGGTATAATTTTATTCCTTTTTCGGGCCTGAGGGACTAAATTTATGAAAAAGAAACCCCCATGGAGTCCATATTTAAGCTCTTTTCAGACTCCCTAAAATTGAAAAGATCGTCGAGTGACCTTATTCTTTCACACTCGTTAAATTGGTCCAGAAGAATATTACTGTCGAAGTCCATAGTTAAGCTTTTTTCAGACTCCTTAAAAGTGAAAAAATGGTTGAGTGATCTTGTCCTTGTCACACTCGTTAAAATGGTTTTGAATTGGTGTGTAATCGGTGCTAGTTTACCCCTTTTTCGAACGGACTAGACTATTGTCGAAAAAGGTACCCCAGTGGAGTCTCCTTTTATGCTTTTTCAGACTCTCTAAATATGAAAAACCACCAATATTACCTTCTTTGGGCTCGTTAAACTTACATCGAAGGATGTTACCATTGTGTGTTCTATCAACCGCATTTGCATACCTTATCCACCAGCCTTGTGACAGTTTGCTTCTGCATCTTAACACCTTTAGCCGCCAAAGGATTTTCCCTGAGTATCATTTTACCAGAACATCAATATTGTCCTTGTGCCTTGAGCTTGTATGTTTTCAGTACTCATTCCTCCATTGTAACGTAATATTCCTTTATTCTTTTTCCAAAATTATCGAAAAGAACAAAAAAATCAAATATACCCCAAAAAGAGGATGGGAAAAGTATTTTCTTTATTGGCAGCATAATGAGTCTCCCTTGGATAAATCACATCTTTCCGTTTGATCATCAGACTATGGGATGTAGTACGACCTTGGGAATATTTTCTCTCTATATAGAGTTGTGTCCTCCATCGTTTGGTTATTCTTCCAAACATATGGAGAGTTTGCATTGCCTCCTGCTTCGTAGACTTATGATTAACATATATGCTGCCTGAGTCTTATCACTTGTCATGCTATTGTCCAAGGGAAGTTTGTCACTAAGCCTGAGTCATCCCCTCTGCAATATGTCTCTTGTCTGCATACCCAACCATCCTGAACATCCAATCAAGTCCTTGTTCGAAATCACTGAAGCCTATAGTCTGATCATCAAGATTATCAAGTCCATGACCGACGAGCCATCGAAGACCTCTGGGTAGTGCAGTTGTACACTCATATTACACTCCTACCCAAGTTTTAGAATATTTTGAAGTTGTTGCTCAAGCTCTGAATTCCATCCATCAGGCCAAATCAGCTTCTGGAAGATGGATACTCTATAAGTATATATTTCTGATTTCAAGATGTAGCTCCACTGTGTATTATTCGCAGCTACTCTTTATAGTTATTTGACATGGATCTATAGTGTATTTGATTGGTAGCCATGGTTCTAGTTTATCCCAAGCATGGGTATGCTTGCCTCGGTGAGACATTTTTTATTTTGTAGATGACACCTCCTGGTTCTTGATCCTTGGGCTCAATCGTTTGGCACATAAGTAAATATTGGTAATGTATTTCGGCCATCGGATGCTCTTATGACCTCACACATTAGGGGGTATCTGTTATAACCCTAAATTTCACCACACATGCTTACCTCGTATCAGGCCAACTCATATCTCTTCTTTGCCAAAACTCTGTTGAACAACTCTTTGAAAATCCTCTTGTGTAAAGGCCCATGCACCCTAACCCATTACTGCATGCATGTACATGCTAGATGACTCACAACATCCCGCGTGTACCTACCAAAACACGAAAAAAGGAAAGTTGTCGACGGAACAAAAAGCTATGGGTCAGTTAACTGAAACTCCCAGCCATGCATGGCCGAGGGTTCATACAAAACCCTAGCTCCTTCTAGCCTATAAAAGAAGGGGTAGGGGTACCATTTGGAGGAGGAAAAAATATAGCAATGAAACTCTGTTCATTTACGTAATCGATTGCCCCAACTCTTTAGACTTTCCTCATGCCAAAGGAGATTTAACACAAAGCAGTTGAAGGACAGAAGAAGAGGAGCCCAGGATCAGGTTCAAGGACCAGTGGCCGGTCTCAGATTTTTTAAGTTGATTCACTTTCAGTAATAAAAAGAATTATTTTCCCATCCCAATTAATGAATTGTCTATGGTTTGATTAATTTATGCTTGATTTCTAACCCTTGAGTATAGAAGTAGCATGCATGCATAGTTGTTGTTTGTCTTGAGTGCAGGTCATTTGTGGAAGGAGCAGCGCAAGAAAGTAGCCAAAGTGCAACAGAGGATCTACATCGAACGTCGATGATAAGGTAGGTGGTCCTTTTCCATGCATTTACTGAGAAAAAGGGATTTAAATCTTGGGATGTAGGTAAAAAAGTAGTTTCTATTCGGTCAAATGTGCATGCAAGTCTGACCCTAATTTTCTAGTCCGTAGGGTGTTTTTCCCAACAACAATGATCCCAAAAGGATCCATAGTATACTAAGAAAAAATGAGAACTCGCAGAAGCAACTCAGGATGCTCAGAATGGCCTCAGCAGACAGAGAAAGGGAAAAAAAATCAAAGTTCTCAGAACCTAGTGAAAATGACATCATCAAGAAGAGAATGTCGCAAGATTTCTAACAATGCAAACGAATCATCAAACAGAGTTATGGATCGAAAGATATTCACGGTCAAAGTTTGGTCAACCTAGCCCAATCAACAAGGGGATGAGTCAGCATCTGTACTGCTCACGTAAGGACCAGTACGAATGAATTCAGCATCGGTATAACACACGTGGTAGGAGAAGGAGGTGACACATGTCATGATGACATCAACATGATGTCATCATGGTGATGTGGAAGCACCAGAGGCTTCCATGTGTCACCCATATTTGTCATTGATGGACTGATCCATGTGTTACACATGAAATTTTCACACCTAGGTACCTTTCCCTAAGTGTCATAAAGTGTCGTATAAGTGTCTCATACACCTTAAAACCATGGAATAGCCTAGGAGGGATATATTACATGAAGGCCAAAATACCAAGTACACATGAATTATTATTAATATTTATGGAAAAGGAATTGATTAAGTATGAGAATCAAGTGCACATGGATTATTATTAATATTCATGAAAAATAAATTAATTAAGTGTGAGAATCCACCTCACATTTGGTTTCCTATTTTTTAGGGAAGGTGGAGGATGTCATGGATGGTTGAAATATTTCCTCCTTAAAATCCTTGAGAGATATTTCCTCCCCAAAATCCTTAAGATATATTTTCTCCCTAAATATCTTAGAGATCCCTTTCTTAGTGCATCTGATGAGATATCCTCTCCATGGTGGTTAAGCCTCCAAATCCTATATAATGAAGGATTTCCATGGAGGAAGGGGATATGGAAAGAATTGTGAAGCGTCTAACTTATGATCTCATGAGGAAGATGTCATTTGGAGCATGAACATTATGTGTGTGTAATGTTTAAGCAAGGGTTTGGAAAAGGAGAGCTTGGTGAAGCTGCTGCACTACATCCATGGTTGTAAGTAACACTTTGTTCTCATCAATATAATCAATGCTTGTCTTGTTTCTTTCAAACTTGTACTTGTTCCATATAAGTTTGTCTACAATAGATGGATATTTGTTTTAGATAATATAAATAGAGTAGGAAGTTGTTTGTACTTTTGTTTGTCTTTCAGGATCTACCAAGGAGCTCAAGATCGAAGCACATCCTGGACCTTGCAGGGACAAACAACGTTTATAAGGTACATTCTTTCCTCCTTCTCTTTTGCTCATTAGCTTGATTAGATCTAAAAGGAATTCAGTGTCCATGTTAAGCACCTTCTGTCTTAGAGGTAAGAGTCTAGATCTTAAGAGGAAATCTACCTGTCTACAAGGAGATTTTCCTACAATAGAAATTGGCGACTCCACTGGGGAGCGAATCGAAACTTTAAGTTTTGGTTTTCCTCACAAACCTTGTCTTACCCTTTGTTCTTTTTAGACCTTGTTCACCCTATATGTCTGATTTAATATGCTGATTGAAACCTTATTCCATCACATTCATCTTGATTGACAAAATTTGACTCCGTTTTTTTTTTTTTTTGACAATTTTATGGGTTTTAAGACACCAACACTCCCCTGCCTATGTTAGCAGAGCGTTGGTACCCCTTGTTGGATTTTCACAGAGCATTATAATGATTTGGTTAACCTTACACCAGAGCACCACCCTTTCCTCTACAAAAAAACCTTCTAGGATTGTCTTTTTTGAAGTCCATTCTCTGTTTTTTCCCTTGCTCAACTTCTTTGTGCTTCAATACTTCTTCCTATTGACCTTTGAAACTCTACTTTATGAGAAATAAGCACTTTTATGTTTATATTTTGTGACCTTCTTCCTTATTTTGAGTTTTTCTACTATTGCGAACTTGGAATCAATCCACTGCTTTCTTCTCTCTTATCTGACTGAGTGGGAACTCTGGTGAAGGGAATCAAAAATCTGTGAATCATCTCATTTTGTTCTTTGAGGTCATTTTTTCTTAGCATCTTTCTTTTGTTTGAGATTTTTTGATTTGCTTTGTTTTCTTTTTTGCTTCTTGTTTCAATCATAGCAAGAGGGTGTGTTGTTTGTGTGAAATCTACTTATTCTTGTCTGAATCTCCTTGTTAGTTGGCAGGAGAATTTTTTCATTGAATTAATCATCATTCACATACAAACAACAAAGATACATCTTAGTTATTGGTTTGCATATTAGAAGGCATTTCTAAAATGTTTTAGCATTACATTGGATTTGATTGAGAACAAATTGATTGAGGACATTCCTTATTAGTATTTGGTAGTGAAAACAACTCTTTCTCTTTCCCTTAAATAGGCGTTCATTAAAAAGAAACGATTGCTTATCATCTTTTATGCATCTTTTTTGGGAATTGAGTCATCATTCCATCAGTTTCACTTTCATACACCCTTTGAGTAAAGAACAACTGTAAAATGAATTCTAATTAAAAAATTATCTAGAACATTTTTTATTTTTAGGATCTTCCACCAACATTAGACTAGGATTAGCACTTTGGATTAGGTTGTGAGTACAACTCTCCAAAGTTAAAAAAAAAAAAATTAGCATCCTGAGCTAGGGAGAGTCAAATCCAATTGTCGTATATGTTTTCTGGGATCCCCCTCTCACACAAGGGTTATGCACAAGGTCGAATTCGGGCGAATTACAGAGATTATCCCTCCATGGTTCAACTGTTTGTAGTGGTCGGATCATATATTGGGGGTCACTTGAAGGTATACCCACGATTATGTGTGGAAGCCTCTCGGGTTGATTTCAGACTTGTTATCCTTCCCATACATTCAGGTCGAACTGTCGACTGTACCCACCCAGGGACTAACTTGGAATTGGTGTCTTTAGTTTCGATAATATTTAGTTACTTACACAAGGTGATGGTGAAGGGAAGTCTCACTGTACCTGGAATAGACATTGGTCAAACTCACTCAGGCTCCTTGGTGGGTAAATCCACAATTATTGTGTGGAAGCTTGCACCAAGGTGAAATTCCATTAAGAAAGTCTCCTTTGTAACTATTCCCCCATATCCTAGCCCTTTCTTGACTTGATCATGTGACATTAGATTTCATCACCAACTAGTACGATCATCAAGAGACGTTTTGTTTGCTTGGTTGATTCCTAGATGTTTTTTTAGCGTATGTTGTTTTTGTTTGTTAGTTGGACCTAGATTCTCAATGCGTTATGTTATTCTCCAAAATTGAGCTTGTAGATAATAAAGGTCTTCACCGATAATGTAGGATACAAGGGATGCCTCTGGAAGGCTATCAACCCTTACCTCCTAACCCTCCAGAAGACAACTACCATGGAGAGGTAGAAAATCAATCTGATGCTGGAAGTGTTATTACTCCTCTGTTAGATAACTCAGAAGGTGCTTTGGTTATGGTTGAAAATCCCACTCCTCACACTACATATGTATTGGTAACCCCTCTCGAACCACGTTTTCTTCGTTTAGACTCCCTTGGGAATCTCATAGACGAAGAGGTCCCACGATTACTAGAGAGAACTTTTACCGAAACATATATGGGATCCACAGAACCAACCTTTGGTGATGAGTATAAGAATCGTGTTTTTCCTATCACCACAGTAGATACAAATCCCACACTTGCTCATTCTATATGGAGGACTTCATTGGGATGCGATCTCTATGAACATTTCTAATCCTTTTGACAACCCTTTTATCCTCATGACCCTCCTGGTGAAATAGGACCGTCTAGTCAAACCATGACTCACCCAGTTGATCAGGTCATTAAACCTACTGTTACATCATCACAATTCCATCCCACTGCTGAACTCATCCCCTCTGTTCATCTCCAAATCACTTCAATCCCTACCCCTGTTTCTACAAGTTTTTACTCTACAGCTCCACATGTTCCACATGACCCTTTTGGGACAGCTTTTCAGCCGAGAATGTAGACCCCTACTAGCCAAACACAATTGGCTGGAGGGAAACCACCATCTAACAAACCTTTCCCTACTGGAGGAATACCATTCTATGGCGGGCCTACCCGTCCTGGGGGAAAACCCCCTTTTCATGTTCCTCCTGGAGGGCAACCTCTGTTTTCCAGTCATACCCTGGTTGTAAATCCACCACTGGCAGGGGGGGAAATTTCATTTGCTGGAAACCCTTCACAATCCTGGGGAGTATCTTCAGGAGGCACTTTTATTCAACCCCACATTGGGGGACACTCGTATCATAATCCACTAGGAGGAGTATCAAATCTTGTTCCTTCTGGAACATCTTACGGACAACCTTATCTGGGCGGCATCCCAAACACCACCTAGAGTTCTCTGAGACCAAAGTCTTATCCTCCTCATGGTTATAATGTGTATCCACCTCTGGGATCTACTCCTTACCATCCTCAAGGGAAAAATGTTTATCCTCCTCATGGGAAAGAAAATCACCCGGCCTATAATGCTCAAAACCAACCAGGTTATGCAAATGTTTCTCATCCATCATCGAATCCTGCTTATCCTGGCCAGTAACAACCATATGTAGGAGGACCTACTAGTTACAACTATCCACCTAACCTAGTTTATGGTCCTACTAGTGTTCCTATGCCACACCAGTATCATCCACAAATTAACCGAAAATTACTTTTCCTTGCGACTCTGGATCTCCCAGACTTGTCTTGGTTAACTAATGATCCTATTTTTCATTCATTGGTTTGGCCAGTCATTCCATCTAAACTTCCTTCTGATATTCTGAAATTTGACGAAAAATCTGGCGAAGATCCAAACAACCATGTGATGAATTTCCATTTGTGGTGTTCATCAAACTCCCTCATGAATGATTCTGTACATTTGCATCTTTTCCAGCGAACACTTACAGTCTCGGAAACAAAGTGGTATATTGAACTACCACGTGCTTCCTTTCATAATTTCAATTCCCTTGCCATGTCTTTCCTCATGCACTTTCAACTGCCTATTCACTATGAGATGGGTACTGAACTCTTGACCTCCCTTCGTCAAACAGACTATGTGCATATCTATGACCATATTCATGAGTGGAGGCGACGACGAAGGATGATCAAGGTAATCATTCCTGACATATTATTGGTAGAATGGTTTACTAAATCACTTTTACCCCCGATCGCTCGTGATGTTGCTATGGGTGGTGCGGTCACAGAGGAACAAGCCATTGCTCAGGCTCAGTACTTAGATTTGGTTTATTCACAATCTAGTACTTTGTATGATTTTCTTCTGAATGTTTCTCGAGCTAATAATGATCCATCTAATTCATCATCATCATCTCATGCAGATGGCGTTATCGATTCTGTCAACACTCAATATACTTCCCAATCGCTCACACTCTCCTCTACCTCCCCCCAAAATCAGATCTCTGAGGTGAATGCAGTTCAATATGCCCCTTCATAGAAATCTGGAGGTAAGAAGAAGACAAAGAATAAATCAAAAAATACCAATAACAATGAACAACCAAAAAATCAAGTTCAAACACCTGCTACCGAAAAGAAAACAGAACGGAAACTGAAATTCCTATGTATCATTTGTAGTGACAATCACTACACTCAAGACTATCCACTTCACATTGAAGTAGCCAAAATTTTCCAAGGAAAGTCACAACCCACTGTTCTTACTCAACCTTTTCCACATCAGCAATCCATGGTTGCTCAAACCCCCTCTCCTAGGGGCATTTCTAGCCATATTAATGATGAGGCCTTGTCGAGTGCACATATTTATATGTTTAATGTGATTAATTTGAACACTCACTCTAAGACATACGAAACACCAGGTAACCCTAACAAAGGAAAAGACATTAATGGTACAAGTACTTTACCGGATCCATCACCATACTTTGTTAGTCTTCCATCAGTTAATCCTCTGTCTGGACCACTTCAAATTGAGAAACCTATGTTTGATTCCATCTTATGCCCTCCTAAGAGAACTATTCAGAAATCTACCTTCGATCCTAGTTCACGGGCTACCCAAAACTACAACATCATTGAAGATTTGGCTCAAGCATCGTGTGCTATGTCTTCTTTGGAGGTTCTACAACACTGTCCCAGTCAACGTAGAATGCTCATGGCTGCTATTGGTGTTGTTGATCCTAAGTCATCCAACCATATCATGTTTAACCTAGACAATTATGCATCTCAACTCTCCCACCAACTTGCTTCCCAAGTTGATGTTGTTGTTCACAATCAACAAATCCACCGAACTATTCTGGATGAGGGAGCCTCAACTTGTGTCATGTCTTTATCATGTTGGAAAGTTTAAAATCACCCACACTTAACAAATCCCCAATGATGTTACTCACCTTTGATGGGCGAGGTTTTCATCCCCACGGGATTTTACAGTCCTTTTCCATCCAATTAGGTGGCAAAACTGTTACTGTTGATGTTGAGGTGTTCGATGCTCCCCTTGATTACAACTTCTTACTTGGAAGAAGTTGGTTTTATGCTATGACTGCAGTTTTCTTGTTGGTCTTTCGATGTGTACAATTTCCTCATCAGGGCAAAATTGTCATTGTTGATCAGTTGGATTTCTGCACGACCGATGCTCGCGCTCCCACTACCAACAATATTCCTTTCTTGGGAGACCACAAGATCATGTATGAAAGCATTGGTGTTTGCTTACTAAAATATTCTAGCCTCATGGGTACCTTCCCTACACCACTTCCACCGAATACACATCATATTTCCATCGTCGATATGATTTCGACCGCAACTTTTCAATCTTTGGAATCATCTGACCCTTGGATTGTACCTAGTCCATTGGAATTTGATGCACTAGGTGACATCATGCCACTTAGTCCAGCTGAAAAATCATACATTTCTATCCAATCCACTTCTCCCTCTTCAGATGACCAACATCTATTGGCACTTGACAATTCCTCAATTCAATCACGATTGAGTTCCTTGTTGTTTGCAATCAATTACATTTCCCTAATTTTTCCCTCAGATGAATCTATCATGGAAATGTTGAGCATTGATGAGCTACCTTGGGATGATAACCATCATCGATCCTTTTTTCTTCCCCCTTGTGAAGAAATTCAGGCAGATATACAGTCTATCTCCCCTCCTGATGTTGATTTTTTATCGTCTCCCATGCCTTCAACTTCCGATGATTTGGATCCGACAGTTGACATGGTGATTTCTTCAATAGGGCTATTGGAGCCTGATCTCCTTACCCCTGTCATGGAACTCAACATGTGTTCCTTCCAGTGTGATTATCTTCCATCCAATGAATATCTCTTGGAAGTCATGACTAAGTTTTGTCCCTTAACATGGTATCCTTCCAGAGCATTATTCTCTTGGAAGCCATGATCAAGAAGAGCAACGAGCATAGTTTCTCTTCTCTGTGGCAAGCTCATTAAAAAATGAAACAGAGACCATGATCATAGTTTTTCCTCTTTGTATCAATCTTGTTAAAAAATGAAATAGAGGTCACAAGCATAGTTTCTCTTCTCTGTGGCAAGCTCGTTAAAAAATGAAACAAAGGCCTACGAGCATAGTTTCTCTTCTCTATTTTAAGCTCGTTAAAAAATGAAACAAAGACCATGAGAATATTTTCTCTTCTCTGTGGAAAGATTGTTAAAAAATGAAACAGAGGTCACGAGCATAGTTTTCCTATATGTAGCAAGCTCGCTAAAAAAATGAAACAATAATCTAGGGATCGAACCCGAAACCCTGAGCATAGTTCTTTTCCTGTGTCAAGCTCGTTAAAAAATGAAATAGTCACCTCTCTTGAACCTTCTCTTCATCCACCCTTCTCCTTTTTATCATCTACTAGAGAAATTGGTGACAACCTCAAAGTCAGAGAATGAATTGAAGCTTGGAGGGCATGTCTCTAGCCTTTGATGATCATTATGGAGTTAAGCCACTAGCTTTTCAAGCTAGGGGCATACCGAGATTAGTATTTGTTCTTTCTCGTGCTCGTAAATACATGAGAATGCATCTGGGTAAAATTTTATCTCTTTTTCAGACCTGTATGGATACACAAAAAAGGAACCCCCTGGAGTCGTCTTTAATCTCTTTTCAGACTCTCTAAACATGAAAATATTGTCGAGTGATCTTTCTTCCTTTCCCACTCATTAAAAGGTTTCAAAGGGCGTCTTTCGAGTGATAATTTATCTCTTTTTCAGCCTCGCAAGACTAACATTATGAAAAAGGAAAACATTGGATTCATCTTTAAGTTCTTTTTCAGACTCTCTAAATATGAAAAACCACCGAATCTACCTTCTCTGGACTTGTTAAACAATCATACATTGAAGGGCCCATATGGGACCGAACGCTTACTTCTTCCAGTTCGTTAAACAAAGGAAGAGGAAATTACCAAAGGTGAGTTATATCGAGCATGTGTTACCCTCCTCGAGCTCGTTAAATTAAAAAGAGGTACTCGTCTATCTGGATGGGGGAAAAAATTGAAAGAAGCAAGCCAAACAGTTTTTGAGAACATTACCAGTAACTCTTAGAGTCGCCCTTGAACACAGCACTTTGTTTTTGCGCACATATTAATCTGCTAAACCTCTACACTGAACCAATCCTCTGATTTTTTCTTACTCCTTTGGGTCACCCGACGAAAGTCACACTATCCACTGCATCATCGTGTTTTGTTCCATGTCATGTTTCTGTTGTTGTGCCTCAGTGTTCAAGGGAAGTATCTGCCTCGAGAGTCAGCCATCACAAATATCTTGTCTCAATACCCATGTCAGTCCATGTTCATTTGATCTACCAATTACATCTATTTGTCTGTTTTGTGTCGTTGATGGGGGATACATCAAGTCCCTCCTTCGACAAGTCTATTCCTGTCGACTTCAACACATTATCTAGGAACTAGACTTAGAAACCAATCAGTACTTTGGGACCCGTGTGCCTCAATGGTAGGCCTCATCACATTCGATAGTGGGTTTACATCATTGACCTCTGATCGAATGATTCCAAGGATTTTCAACTTCATCTCATCCATTCACATTCATTGGAATATACTAGGGTACCTTGGGAATCATTGACATCAATGGTGATTTCCCTCGCGCTTGTTAACGGTTTACATCATTGACCGGTAATAAAGTGGTTTATGCCATGTTTAACATCAATACATCTATTCACATGGTCAGATTCGTACTACATCGGGATCAGTAAGAAGACCCTGGGTTGAGTGATCACTCTGATATGTACTTTGCCTAGGTTGCGACGAAGTTTCTCTTGAGCAATGACACATATACTGTCACATAGATCCACTTTGTATTGGTCATGGATATGTCTTGTCATCTCATAGATCCACTGTGTATTCTTCATGGCTATGATCAATTCAGGTCATAGGAGTATAGATCCAAACTATATCCTCTGTGGCTATACCTTTTATCAATATAATTATGGATCCACAATGTATTTTATGGCGGCCATATCTTGCAAGTATTTATCACCCAAGCATAGGTATGCCTGCCTTGGGTTTGAAACATGTCATAATATTTGTTGGATGTTTTTTTGTAGCTTCTACCAGGTTCTTTGAGTCCACACCCTTGCTTTAGATATTTGTAAAGTGTTTCGACCATCATTCTCTCTTCTGACCTCACACTTTAGGGGGCATTCTGTTACACATGAAATTTGCACAACTAGGTACCTCGCCTTAAGTGTCGTAAAGTGTCGTATAAGTGTCTCATACACCTTAACACCATGGAATAGCCTATGTCACAATCCATAGTCAATGTGGAGGAGGGATATATTACATGAAGGTCAAAATACCAAGTACACATGAATTATTATTAATATTCATGGAAAATGAATTGATTAAGTGTGAGAATCAAGTGCACATGAACTATTATTAATATTCATGAAAAAGAAATTAATTAAGTGTGATAATCCACCTCACATTTGGTTTCCTATAGGGAAGGTGGAGGATCTCATGGATGGTTGAAATATTTCCTCCTTAAAATCCTTGAGAGATATTTCCTCCCCAAAATCCTTAAGAGATATTTTCTCCCTAAATATCTTAGAGATCCATTTCTTAGTGGATCTGATGAGAGAT
>ML777701.1:1100671-1131822 GCA_009831015.1 Picea engelmannii | reverse complement strand
GAAGATCCTTCTAGAAGCGGAAGCTTCTATTAGGTCTTCTTACATCCACCTTATTCTATTTTATTGAAAGGTCTTATTAATATTGACCTTTATTACATCCGAATACATTGATCTACCTATGTGAGGGTTAGGACCTTAACATGAAACGACCCTAGGATATTCATCAGATCTTGTGATTCTCAGCTTGCATCAAAAGAATGATATTATATAATTTTTAAAAAGGGAAGTCCCGTCGGAATTTGGGGTAATGATCAAGTTTTTAGAAAGCATTGGTTACCAGAGTATATTGATATTTATGTATAACAAACTTACATATCTCTCAGACATTGCTTCACTGCCAGCGAGCCTGTTCAGTACCTCGGTGAAGTTGTCTGACCCCTTTTTGCTGAATTTCTTTTCACCACTTCGGAAAATATTTATGCGTTTAAACGCTAAGACGAGGGCAATCATTTCTGAATTTCCTTTCATCGTCTTCCTGGACTAGGTGGGGGAAATCATTTCTGAATTTCCTTTCACCACCTGTCTTATAATTTACTTTTAAAACACGAAGATGGGAGCAATCAGTTTATATCAGGGCTAAGATCTATGTAATATTTTGTATCAGAGGTCTGTCAACTCATTTTGATTACTCGGTATCGATCTTCCTTTGACCCTCACAAGACCTTCGTTCTTAGGGAGACAGGGGAACATAATAAAATTTTAAGGGACATCTTGTTCAAGCAAGCTTTGAATTTTTCGACGCTGTTGAAAAACGTAGGAAAGTTAGGATCGCTATAAACGTTCCTTATCATTAGCAGAAGATCAAGTAGTTGTGAAGACAAACTTTCTTATTAAGCTCTGTTTCGAAATCCCTGAGGTTTAGAACGAAAAACTTTTACCCCTTCACAAGGACTCGGGAAGATAGTGACTCGCTAAAAGTTAGGCCTGGAGATAGACAGAAAACAAGGCAGCAATTCAAAGGCTAAATAAACAAAGGTCACAACAGTTCGGGACTGGTTTTCGAAGGTATTTAGGAACAAACATCAATACTGACTGTTTTTAGGTTTAATGTATTCATTCAAATTCATTTATTTGAGGATTATGAAGCCAAAAATAATCCTGTTATATAATCTTTTATATTGCAATTTGAACAATGTTACCTTAGTTCGCTTAAACAACCTTTCTTGACCTGTGTATTGAGAAAGCTCACCTCTATATTTTCTTTTCACTTTCTTTGTGGACTATGAATTATCTTATGTATCACCTGTTTTATGTCGTTCTATTTCCAACACCGACCTGCACATTATTTTTTCTGCTAGTTTCGTTTACAGCCGAAAACCTGTAAAAACAAAAACAAATCTTATTGGAATTGTGTTGAGAATTTAGGAACGAAAACCAAAAATTAAAGGTAAATGTTTGAACGAAAATACAAAACACTCGTAATAAAAAAAAATTATTTACAATTTTTTTTTTTTTTTAAGCTACGTCATGTAGTGCTTTAGATACCGCCTGTTGACAGGGGCGCTGAGAACTTCTCCATCAATATTTTCCAGAAGAAAGGAATTTTTTCCTTCTGGAGCCGAGACCCTGAATGGTCCATACCAAAGGTGATCAAATTTTCCATGCTTTGCGGCTTCTTCCCTTCTCTTATCCCATCTTAACACTAAGTCACTTGGGAGGAATTCTCTATCTTTTGCTTTGAGGTCGAACAACACTTTCATATCGTCCTGGTACTTCTGCATTTTCTCATCAACCTCCACTCTATGCTGTTGAACCTCAATCAGCTGGTTAATTCTCCTGGTTACATGATTTGGTTCTTCGTTTTGATCCTGCCATAATTTCATTACTGGTAATGCTAGGTTTATAGGTAGAACAACATCTGTGCCATAGACCATTTGAAACGGCGAAATGCCGATAGACCTTTTAGTACTGATGCGGTTTTCCCACAATGCGTACTTCAAATGCACATACCAGGATCTTTTATTTTCATCCAGTATTTTCTTAATTATGTTTACCAGGCTCTTGTTGGATGATTCGGCCAACCCGTTTCCCTGGGGGTAATAAGTAGTGGAATGGCCGAGAACAATATTGTACTTCTGATAGAAGTTGATCATAGCCATGGACTTAAAAGCTTGGGCGTTGTCGGTAACAATCTTTCGGGGACACCCGAATCTTGACAAGATATTATCTTCCAAGAAGTCGATCACCACCGAGTCTGTTGCCCGTTTGGTTGGAATGGCTTCCACCCACTTTGTAAAATAATTTGTGGCTATTAAAATCCACTTATGCTGATCACTGGAATGGGGATTAATTTCCCCTATAAAATCTAGTCCCCATTGTTGAAATGGAGCTTCAGTTTTGACTGGAACGAGTGGTAGTGCAGGGAGTTTCTATTTACCAGCGAATATTTGACACTGGTCGCAGGCACGCACTTTGGTATTGACATCCGAAAATAGTTTCGGCCAATAGTATCCGGCCCTCAAAATATTGTAGGTTGTAGCTCTCCATGCATGGTGTCCTCCGCAGACCCCTTCATGAAATTCTTCTATAACCCGTGAAGTTTCAGATTCAACCAAACAAACTAGTAAGAACCCGAGTGGATCCTTCCAATAAAGCTGGTTTTCGGCGATGCAATATTTTACGGCATGAAGTTTTAAAGTTCTGCATTTGGATGGTGATAGTTTGTCTGGACATTTCAGGTTTAACAAGTAGAACACTATGTCTTTATACCAGCATGACGACATGAATTTTTCATCGACCTTTCTTGAAATTGTCTGGTCATCTGGCCCTTGTGAGCGCATGTCTCCGTCTTCCTCTTGAAAGCAATTGATATCAAGAGCTCTAAGATTCGACTCGGCCAAGAGTTTGGCCAGACCCTACCCCTTTATCAATTTAGTTGGCTTGACTTCCAGATCGAATTCTTGTATCTTAGCGAGCCAGCGCCCTCGTTTTCCATCACTATCAGGTTGTACCAGTATGTCTTTCACAGCACTGGTTGGCACGTATGAAATAATTTTTGAATGCAATACATAGGTTCTGAATGCTTTTAGCACTTTCACCATTGCGTACGCCTGCTTTTCCGTTATGTCATACTTTAGTTTGGCGTCTCTAAGGCTCTTGCTGAAAAACGCAATCGACCGTTCGAAGCCTTCGTCATCCTTTTGTAGGAGCACCGCGACAATAGTATGTTCAGAAGTGAATGAGAAGATGAGGAAATCTTTCAAGTAATCTGGGCTTCCTAACACCGGTGCCTCGCTGATAACTTTTTTAATATGCGCGAACGATGCTTTAGCCTCGGTCGTCCAATTTACTCTGTTATCTTTCTTCAGCATTCCTGTGATCAATTTGATAATCTTAGCAAAATTAGGGATAAACCTTCACAAAAAAATTATTGTACCTAAGAAAGATTGGATTTCTTTTACGTTTCGGGGAATATTTATAGTTTCTATTGCTTCAATCCTCTTAGGATCAATACGAATCCCATATGTATATACAATATGTCCTAGAATCTTACCTTCCCGCATGGCGAAATGTGATTTCTTCGGGTTCAAAGACAGACCATACCTGCGGCATTTTTCGAAAATCTGTTTTAGATGGCTCAAATGTTCTTCATCGGTTTTAGAGAAAACCGTCAAATCGTCGAGGTAGATGACTACGAACTTATCTCTTTCTCCTACGAAAGTGATGTCCATAGCGCACTGGAATGTGGCCCCTGCATTCATCAAACCAAACGACATTTTTTCATACATGAATGTACCCCATGGTGTGGTGAAAGCATTTTTTTCTCTGTCTTGCTCGTTCATGGCGATTTGGTTATACCCAGAGAACCCATCAATCATAGACATTCGATTTTCTCCAACTACATTTTCTAGGACGTGATCCATTTTGGGGAGCGGATAATTATCTTTAAGAGAGGACCTATTCAGGTTTCGGAAATCCACACACAGTCTGATTTCTCCATTCTTTTTCCTGACCGGGACCAAATTTGCCACCCAGTCTGAGTATCTCAGAGGTACGATTATTTTCACATTTAAAATCTTTTTAACTTCCTGTTCAATCATGGGCAACAAAATGGGGTTAATTTGCCTAAGCTTTTGCCTAAACGGCTTGACCCCAGGTTTCAGAGGTATCTTGTGTTCAATTATGGAAGTATCATACGTTCTAAGCTCATCATAGGACCAGGCGAAAACATCTTTGTACTGTCTGAGTAAGTCTCTGTACTAGGTTTTTACCTTAGGAGGGAGGAACTTTGATATTTTTACTATCCTGGAATCTTTCTCAATTCCTATATCGCAATCCTCCACTTCTTCCAGTTGCGGCTGCAAAGTGGATTTCGCAGGTACGTCGTTCTGATTGAAAAGTCTCTCTAAAGGAATTAAGCCTTTCAGAATTTGGTTGTTCTTAAGGACCAACATACGATGATCCGCTATTTTTTCTCGGAAGGTTTCAGGCTCTTCACCCTCTTGCATGATCCACATCGGGTCATTTTGATTCTCTTGGTCTGGATGAGTTTCAGAGAACTCACCTACTGCTATAAGAAATTTCTGAATTTGTTCATCATCTTCAAAGACCTGCCAGTGTCGGACATTGTCTGGTATAGAGGGTTTATATTTGATTTCAATGTGATATTTCAGTTTAACGTTTGTAGGAGGATAAAAGGTTGAGGCTGCCTTAGCCAACGTGTCAGCATGTAGATTCTCTGCGCGAGGAATAAAATGGACCTTTACAGATGAGAAAAAATTCTCTATCAAATCCCAAGAACAATTTCTGTATGTTCTTAGTCTGGGATGCTTGGCTAGGTATTGTCGGTTTACTTGTCTTACTATCAATTCAACGTCACCGTAAACCTCCAAGTTTTTTATATTTAACTTCTTTGCAGCCTCTAAACCTAATATTAATGCTTCATACTCACATACGTTATTGGTGTAATCTATGTCCCACTGCAAACAATATGAGAAAGGAACGATAAACTTACCTTCAGGTGCTACTAAAAGTATGCCAGCACCATCTCCTTCAGAAGACGAAGCGCCATCGAAGTACATTTTCCAGATACCATTTTTGCATAGCTCTTCCGTCAAGGGGCTAAGTTCTTCCTGCTTCATATCAAGTTCTTCTAGACACCCATCTAAACCATCATCAAATGACAATATGAAATTCCCCAGATCTTGGTCTGCAATGTAAATGGGAAAGTTATTTGGGTTCTGAGGATCACTGACAGTATACGCTAATCTTGTTTCTCTGTACAAACGGGTAAACTGACCATCAAATATAGGGATTGTGGCATATGACATGTCCAATTGTAGAGAACCCCCCAATTTGGCTCCCCATGATCTGGACAACAACATGCCATATTTGGGGGGAATATCTACGATAACCACATCCATCAGGATACTCTTGACCGGGACCTGAGCCAGGGTAACTACCAGATATTTTATCATCCCCATACATTTAACCTTTCTCGAATCGAAAGAGTATAGATTTCCATAGGGTCTAGTGATCTGGAGACCCAGCCTCTCCATTATAATTTTGGGCATAACGTTATGAGAAGCCCCAGAGTCTAACATACAATTATGCAGTAATTGATCATGTATATTCAAGGTGATATAGAAAGGAGCGACGTTGTCTTTGGATCCCTCAAAATGAGGGCCAAAGGTGATGTTAGGTCTATCATCTTCTAGGTTGATAACATCAGACTGACTTTCTCGGATAACATCAGACTGACCTTCTAGATCGTAGACACCCATCGCTTTGGCAATCTTCTTCCGATAAGCTGGATCTTTTGCTAATTCTACCAAAGGAATCAGTATCTTAATTTTGTTTGATTCATTTTCAAGACTGAAAGATGTATTTACCTTATCTGTTTCTTTGGTTTGGACTTCCACATTTTTTCTTTCGGACTTGTTTATCTGGATCGCTTTATCACTTGTGATCTTAGTCGAAGATGTAACTTTGTCTATTGGTCCAGTTTCCTTTGTTTGGGTTTCAACTTTTTTCACCTCAGACTCTTGAGCTTTTGCTACCTTGACTTTATTTCTGGGTAACAATGTCTCTTCCAAAGGAGGTTCATGTGATTGGCCCCTTTGAAGGATTCTCTTAGGTTGGTCAGTTGAAGTGGGGTTATTTTTAGATCTCAGATTGTATTTGGGTTGAAAATCAGTCGCTATCATTTCCATTTCTGGTTGAGATACGTTGAGGTTGGTATGATCACCTTCTTCATCTTCATTAGACGTTTGTGAGGTATTTAAAGATTTCTCATAGTCTTCCCTGGTCAAAAATGGCTGTGAACATTCATCACCAAAACACGCGACTTCATCTTCCAAATCTCTGAAATCTTGGAGATCATTTGCTCCTATAAATTTTTTTTTTTTTAGTGGAGCTTGTATTTTTTGATCTTCATTCTTTATTTGTCTCGGTTGATTTTGGGGATTTGGGTTTCTCCTGAAGTCCTTTTTATTAGAAGAATCATCTTTAACTTGATCCAACTCCATCCTAGAGATTTTTTTAGATATTTCTTTAATTATTCGGGCCATATCATCTACCCTGTCATCAGTGTACCTATTTGACCCCGAAGGACCTGCTGGTTCCCTATAGCGTCTATTTTCTCGGTTGACTGTTTCTACTTTATCCTTTAACTTACCTGAAGCCATCATATTAGATTATATTTCGACAGCATCATCTTGAATTCTATTTAGGGTGGCTCCTCTTCTTTCTCACTAAAGTAGTGCAAAATCAGGATCGAAAGCTCCCTCAAAGGTTACTTTGGCTGAGGGTTCGGTAGGTTTAACCGCGGCTGGAATTTTATTATAGAGTTTGTTAAATCTCAAAATAAATTCCATAATGGTCTCTGAGTTCTTTTTCTTTAGAGACCCAAACTCGGTAAGGTAATATAAGTGATCTTTTCTCTCTCCCCATTGTCTAAGGAAAGCATCTTCCAATGCGTCATATGTCCGAATAGAAGCTGCAGGAAGGCTCCGAAACCAATTTCGGACCTGCCCTTCAAAGGTCTGGACAAGAAGTCTCGAGTAAACATCCTCGTGTTCAATACCACAGACGTCAGCGAATTGGTCAAAGAAATTTATATGCTCGGCTGCGGTTAGATCTCCCTCCCCAGTAAACTTAGGAAGGTTCTTGATATAGTTTTCACGCAAATCATGAAGGGGGACGGGCAAAACCAGGGGAGCGTATCTCGCTGCTACCTTTGTGAATACTCTGGGAGGAGGGACGTTTAATTGACCTTCGCCTCCTCCTCCAGGAGCGCCTCCACCAGGAGCACCTCCACCACCTCTTACAATGCCTGCCATCGACTTGGGTGTAGAAAATGAGTTTGTAATAGACTTTTCGGAATCAGGTGAGACTGAGAATTTCTATCGGAGAAAGGCTGGTGTGTCAAATGACAACGATATTTCTAAAGGACCCTTTCCCTTGTGTATTGGTGGGAAGGTTTTATGAATCTCGCCCCTAACTTCAGAGCAATTTGTCGTCGGATCTTGGGTATCAAACAGAGGACAGCGTGAAGTAGAAGGTTCTGAATGGTATTTGGTCTTTAAAATTTGTTCGGTATTATTAACAAGCGTAATCAGCTTACCATCCGGGTTATGTCTGGTATTCCTTCTAACGAATGCCAGCTTATTCTTTTTTCATGGAGTCACCAAGTGAAATATTGAAAAGCTTTAAAATTGTGTGTACTCAATGTTCACTATCAAGGAGTAACACTTTCAACGAAATAATTTGTCGTTTTCCCAGGGAAAAGATTTCGTAACTTCGTTCCCCGGCAATGGTGCCAGAAAGATGTTGTTCCTGAGTTTGTACATAAGGCTTAAAAGTACAGTGTCAAGGCATCCGAAAGTAGTCAAAGATTTATAAAATGATTACGCTAACCTTCGGTATAGGAAACTAATGAGGATTTCTACGTTCTCGTTGTCTAGCTTCCAACTGTTCCTGATTTGTAATATCTTGTTCAATGGCTGCCCATGAACGTTCCAATTATTCCCGGGTGTTAGCAGTTTTAAGGATTGTGTCAAAAATATTTAAAGAAATATGTTTTTGATTAGATAGTCCGGGTTCGATATTAGGTTGAGTGGCTGCAGGGAYAGTCATTGAGGAACAATACCAGTAAGAAAAGATTTAAGAGAGATTTCAACGCTGTTTCAATTTGGTCGAAATAAAGAGAAATTTTTACTTTAAAAATAAAATAGGAATGCAAACTGAAGGCCCTTTCTCGTAACTGTATTATTTTTAATAAAAATATGTGGGGTGAGATAAAAAAAAATTATATGTAGATAACGTAAGGTTCATGTCAAAGAAAAACTCACACATACACAGAAGAAGAAATTAGTATAGAGATAATTGACATAGTGTAAATAAATAATAATTATGTAAATGCAAATTGGTCTTACACCTGCTGATAGCTGGTGCAGAGGAAAGACAATAACCAATTATAGAAAGATGAAATCCCTTTGCTATAGTAGTGGTCGTACTAAAGTATAGCGATACACATCAATTATGAAAAGTGGTATGAAATGAAACATGAAACATAAAGAAACAAACTTGTAACATAGTCATGATGGGATCGAGAATCTTCAAATTTGCTTGTATTAACTTCTCGAATGAAAAAACTCTATTACAACCAATACCAAAAAGGTCCAGCCTTTTCTTCCTCTTTTTGTGGTCTATTTATACAAATTTGCGGATCAGTTTAGAAACTCAACGGTTTCGTAAATTCAGTTACAAACAAGAGGAGCGAAATTACTCCATCTCTCCTACTCTATTTTCAAAAGGTGCCATGTACTTGTCTTTGCGTGGATTCGGTGCATATGTTACATTTGTTCACGAACTGGGATACAAGCTGCAAAGGTTCCGCTTGACAGCTGGCCTCAGTGAAATAGCATTCTTGGGCTAATTGTGGACGCTTATCACCAACTTGTTCATCAATGATGTCAAGGGCACTTAGTTGTGCACTAGGTCGAATTAAGTGTTTGTCAACTTGAGCCATGTCCACCCTGTCCATCTTAGAGATATCCGTCGAATCTCTCTCATTCTTCTCCTTCAGATCGAGGGAGATCTGCTCTACATTCATTTGTCATAACGTCTCTAAGTCACCTCCACTCTCCATCCCTAACAGCTCGCCATCTATAGCATTGAAGGCTTCTTCTAATGAATTGGTTACTTTTTGGGCCTGTTCCTTGCTTAAGGTAATATTATGTTCCCAATCCTTTAACAGAATATTACCTCTAGTTTGTTCAGTGATGGTGAGTCTGGGAGAATCTACCGAAAATATATTGTTAGTAGCTATCACCGCCTCTTGAAAAGCGACCCGAGCAGCCTCTGTGTTCCTTTCTCTGACAGTCAGATTCTCGGAAATCCGATGCATCAACAGAAAATCTTCTCGAATCACTCCCACTTTGTCTAGCAGACTCTGTTGTACAGAAGAGATCCTGCTATGAATATCGATCACTCGGGATTTAAACCCCTCGACGTCGATCATCCTTCTTTCAGTGACCTATAACTGAGCCTACAACTTTGTGATCATACTCTTCTGCTGACCCGCCTGTATCCGACCATGTCGGATCACTGAATGCGCTTGTTCCAACTTGGTTTTGAGGACTTCTATTTCCTTTTTATCAGCCAGTTGGGCAAGTTCTATTTCCCCACTCGCCTGACTCTTAGCGCTTTCTGCGGCTGAAGCTACTCTGGCTTCGAGAGTCTTGATCAAGCCATTCTTTCTTTTGAGCTGACTTTTTAACATTTCAACCGAGACATGATTCACCGACGCATACGCTCCTAGCATTCCTGCGATCTCTGTGGCGAATTCCTCATTCTTTTTGTTCTTTCCATTGGTCATCACTTTGAACCTTTTAGCAGTTGATCCTTTTTCCTAGTAAACCTTCCTCTTCACAACTGCTTTTCTCTTTTTGTCAAAGAAGAACTCATTTGGAGGAAGTTCTTCTGCTCTGATAGGCATTAGCTCCTCACCGAAAATCCATCCTTCTTCTATATTTCCTTGCATTGACTGCAAAGGGGTGACATAAGTGATGGGTTCCTCGATCTGTTTCGTTGCCTTTCCTAGTGTGACGACTGAGTCCTGCTTCTTCAAAGGATTAGGGGTCTTCGTCTCAGTCTCTAGATTCTGGGTTTCTGGCGGGTCTATTTTTTTTACTTCCACCTCTGCACTATGTTCCTCGGGTGGATCCGTAGTCTCTTCTTCTGCTTCGGAATTCTTCCCATGCTCCCCTTCCTGGTGTTTTTCGGGGTTAGAAATTTGATCCTCAGAACCTTGAACACCCTTCTTTTTATCCTTGGAAATACCCAAACCTCCCAACGTAGTGGGAAGGCTTCTTCGCCTATGTTCTTGGAATTTTAATACGGATGCCATGTCTTCGGGTGCTAAGGATCGGATCCTGACTAGCACTTCCCCATAAGATCTCGCACCTCGGAAAATGTCATATGAGGGTGAACACTCGTGTTCAAACTTCTTCAGCCCACAATTTGCCAAATGGCTGCTTACAATTTTCTGGGGATCATGTTTTTTATATTCAATGGAGACCAAACTCAGGTCTTCCAGGGCTGCAACCTCGGCTTTAGCATGCCCGAAATCCAATAAAGAATAAGAATTTAGCCGAACTGGGAAAAACGGCCATACCTTCTTCGAAGATTATTTGAGCTCTTTACTCACCCCACCAATCATTGTTTGACGGGCAATCTCGCGACAGGCCAGCTTGTCGGGGATGAACAACGGTAGTGCAAGAGGGGGAACAAYAGCTCCAAACACTGTGAAATAGGAAAACTCTGCTTCTACGTACCAGTCTGCGATACCACTCAGATTTGCAGCAATGCTATCCGAGATGCGAGGTGGTGAATGACCAAAAATGGTGATGTGTAGGGGCACCATCACCCAGTTGAAAATTTCATAAATAAATTTGTTTGCTTTATTTTCCCACAGTTTGTCGTGATACTCATGTACAGGTTTTTCTTGGGTTGGATTCCAAGCCCAACTCATCAAAGGGAACGGTGTCATGGAACATATCGCGTCCATGATATAAGCGGACATGAAACATGAATATGGTCTCCCGCTTGCCTTCTGCTCCCGATACTCAGTGACCCGGTTGAACAAGYTGTCCGAGATTATCTTTTCCCAATTAAATGAGCAACCTTCTGCTACCCGAAATATGAGAGGTACCAACGTAATGTAGAAATGTGATGTATCCTCCTTTCCGAATAGTYGGCATGTCATCATTGCCACATACATATACTGTGGCTCCAGTGAAGCAATTGAATACACGCCCGGGTCATTTGCTCTGAATTTYGCGGAGCGCGAAACCCAGTCTTTTATCAAACCGGGCATGGTTTTGTCATATTGAGTACACTCCTTTTCTTTGAATCCCTCCAGGAAATCAGCATCATATGTGTATTCATATGTTGTCAGGAGATTATACATGGTTTGAATATGCTCCGGTCTAAAAGTCCCAACCGCGGCCCATTGGTCGTTATGATAGTTCTGGTGGGTAAGTCTATATGATCCAACGCCCATCAGATCATGTCATAGTATGGGAGCAACCGTGGTCTGGTTGCAACCCGGTGCATTCCAGATTGAACAACTATTTTGTATTTAGTGTTCAGGTCGTCCTTTTCGTTATCATTGTCGTCAGAATATGAATAATTCACCAACTCAGATTACAGAATATTTGAAACAAACGACCAGCTAGGTACTGAGCCGCCAGTCTGAGGTGAAGTATCAGAGACATTGTCTGAACCCTGCATTGCAATCTCGACATTTGCCTTCGCAGCTTTCCATGGAGCCATGGCTGAAACTTGAGTTTTCTCTCTTCTGCGATAGACCTGTGTATACATGCAGAAATTAGTTCACTCGGAGAAGGGTGAGCTCTGTGTGCTTATGAAAAATGTTTACAATAAAATGAAACTCCCGTATATATTTGAAAACTCTGTACTATTTAAAATAAGTCTGTCAAATCGCAATTAGAAACAAATTTATTGTGTAAATCCGATCTTATTTATTCATGGATTTACCCTAATTCTTCATTAATGTCATCAATGTTCAGCGGCTTGACAGGAAGTTGGGGTATGGAGAGCAAGTAGCTACCTCGTGAAATGTACAAACCTCGATGCGCGGGACGTATCTCGTTTTATTTTAAAATTTCAAATCTTAGCAACTTAAATAATTTTCTCGATGTTCGTTGTATCGTGAATTTCCTTTTAACACTTTGACTCTTCAACTCGCGAGACTGCGAGGGTCGATTTTGGTTTAATTAACAGTAATCACGATTTGGAGCATCATTAATTTACTAATCACTTTATTTGCTATATCGTGACTCGGAACTTCGGAGATAAATTTTTGGGAGAATGGTATGCCGAGTCGCAAAACTGCAAAATGGCGATAATTAAGGCTCAAATCATGGGAAGACAATCTTAGATTTAGGCGACTAATTAATCTTTCTATAATTACATCGCAACCTCGTGAGTCGGGGTTAGAGACGCCTTAACTTTTTGAAAGAAAGTGCCGAGTGGCGAAGCACCGAGAACAAATTTTAACCATGGTCAGTCTTTTACCAGGGTTAGCCCAAAAGTACCTCGTGTCCTCGGCTATCGGAGCTGTAAACATAAAAACTTGGGTTTGACGAACGCCGAGAAACGAACTCCCGACAACGTCTACTCATGAGGTAAAAGATTTACCCTAGTTAATGTCTTGGGCGGAAATTGAAAACGATTTTGCCGTTTCGTGACTCGAAACGTGTGAACTCAAGGGTTAAAGTATATGACCTGCGAGACCCCGAAATAAAACAAAAGAGCGAACATACTTGCGAAACTGAATCTGTTTTGAAAGTGGAAAAGCATTGCTGTCAAAGCGACAAGATCTCAGAGTTTTAAGATCTCGGAAGGGAAAAGAAAATCAACTTTAGATTTAAAGTATCAAAAATTGAAAATTGTGCAAGGTAAAAACAAGGGTGGCTCCAACAAGACGAATATCAAGAAGCCAGATGTTTATATCAAATAAATAATGAAAAAAAATATTATATAGAACTGACCGTAGAAGGAGAAATTTTTAGAGAATCTCCCATGTCGGTCAGACACAACTTTGACTCTTCCTTATACAACTGGAAAGTATAGAATTATCAAGCACATGCAAAATATTGTTGGTCTATCAAATCTATTCCAAAGAAACATATTAAGATGTGCTATTTAATCCAAGTTGTACCAAAAGTTTATGAAAAAATATCCCGACAAAATTCCACTCTCATTCTAATGGACATTCAGATTGTTGGGTATATATTATATTCTTTGCATGTGTGTGTGTGGGTGTGTTACACATCGAAATTACTCACTTCGATAGTGTTGCAAGTGTCATCATTACAAGTGTTGCAAGTGTCACATTTTGCTCACAAGTGTCGCAAGTGTCAAGCAAAGCATACTACCATGATGCCTATGTCATACTTATAACGACATCAAAAAGACACTTGAAACACGTCAAACACTTGATTTGGAAGAAGAGGAATGGTTAACTAGAGTTATGAACCTCTTGCCATCTGAAAGAACCACTGAATCTTGGTTTTTAGAGGAGAGCGCTCCCCTATACCTCCCTCAGGAGTGTTGGCACTTCTCTATAGAGTGTTAGGGAGCATTATAACACTAAACAACCCTTATGGAGGAGTGCTACTTCTTTTGGGAGTGTTGGCGCCCCCTATACATGGCCATGGAGCACTATAACACTCTGACATCCCTTTTGACAGAGCACTACCTATTCTGGGCAGCAGTTGGTCTATTGAGGAGAATGAGGGGAAGATCTTTTCAATCTTGGAAGGTAGTTGGATTCGAACCCCTAGTCTAACCATGATCTTAGGGAAGATCCCTAACTCAAAGAGGAGAATCCTCAACTTACCCTAAATATATCTCAAGTGGTTGGGCCTCTCTGAACATATATAAGTAGGCTCTCTCATGGTGAAAATGAGGAAGAATTAGAAACATGGAACCTATGATCTCATAGGGAACACACAGTGAAGTGGAGGAGAATAATCAGTGAAGTTGTTGTCATTCTGATCATGGGTTTTTTGAGCAAGGGTTAGACAAAGAGGATTTGACGAAGCTACTTCATTCACATCTACGGTTGTAAGTTTCTTTCGTTATTGTTCTCATCAATATAACACGCTTGGCCTATTTCTTTCTAGTTTGTGCTTAATCTTACATGAACTTGTCTCTAATAGATAGGTCTATTTCTAGCTAATATCAGTAGAGTAGGAAGCGGTTTTACTTTTGTTTGTCTACAGGGTTTATCGAGGAGCGAAAGATTGGAGCTCAACTCGGATCATGCAGGGAAAAACACCGGTAAAAGGTACTTCTTTTCTCCTTCCTCCTCATACATTAGTTTATATAGATCTAAAAGGAAGTCAGTGTCCATGATAAGCATCTTCTGTCTTAAGAGTTAAGAGTCTATCTCTCAAGAGGAGATCTACCTGTCCGTAGGGAGATTTTCCTTCAACAGAAACTGGTGACTCCGCTTGGGAGGAATTGAAACTTTTCAGTTTTGGTCTTCCTCATAGACCTTGTATTACCATTTTTTATTCCAAACCTTGTTCACTCCATATGTATGATTTTACTTGCTGATTCAATCCTCAATCCATCACATTCAGCTTGACTGTCAAAATTTGACTGAAATTTTGGGTTTTTGGACATTTTTATGAGATTTTTAAGCCTGGCGCCCCTATGCCCATGTTAGCAGAGAGCCAACACTCCCTAGAAGCCTTAAACATAGCTTTATAACACTCTAGTGGCCCTTACACTAGAGCGCCAGCCTTTTGTTTGCAAAATTACCTTCCAGAATTGTGTTTTTTGCAACTTAGTCTCTGTTTTTTCCTTTGTCCAGCTTCTTGATGCTTCATGACATCTTCCTAATGACATTTGACCCTCTAATTTTTGAGAAGTAGGAGATTTTTGTTCATATTTGGTGACCTTCTCTCTTATTTTGAGTCTTTGCTCCTATTGAGAACTTGGAATCGATCCACTGCCTTTTTCTCTCTTGTTTGACTGAGCATAAACTTTGGTGAAGGATATCAGAAGTCTAGGAATATTCTCATTTGGTTCTTTTTTGTGGTCATTGTTCTTGAACATCTCTCTTTTATGTGAATTGTTTGATTTTTCTTTGTTCTCTTTTGTTTTCTGTTTGCTTCTTGTTTCAATCACAGCAAGAGGGTGTGTGTTGTGTGTGCGAAATATGATCATACTTGTCCGAATCTCCTTGGTCTGAAAGGGTAGTTGGTAGGAGAAGGTTTTCCATTGAATTAATCATCATTTGCATACAAATGACAAAGACACATATTAGTGATTGGTTTTCATATTAGAAGGCATTTTTGAAAATGTTTTAGCATTGCATTAGATTCGATTGAGAACCAATTGATAGAGGACATTTCATATTAGTGTTTGAAAGTGAAAATGACTCTTTATTTTTCCCTTAAATAGGCATTCATTGAAAATAAATGATTGCTCATCATATTTCATGCACCTTTTTGGGAATTGAGTCCTCATTCCATCAGTTTCACTTTTGTGCACCCTTTGAGTAAAGAACAACTGTAAAATGAATGCTAATTAAAAATTATCTATAACATTTTTGTTTTCAGGATCTTCCACCAATAATAGACTAGGGTTACCACTTTGGATTAGGATGTGAGTACAACTCTCCAAATTTTTCAAAACAAACATTAGCATCTTGAGATAGGGAGGGTCAAATCCAATTGTCATATTGGTTTTCTGGGATCCCCCTCTCACACAGGGGTTACGCACGAGGTCGCATTCGGGCGAATTACAGAGATTATCCCTCCATGGTTCAACTGTTTGTAGTGGTCGAATCGTATATTGGGGGTCACTTGGAGGTATACCCACGATTATGCGTGGGAGTCTCTTGTGTTGATTTTGGACTTGTTATCCTACCCATACGTTTCGGATTGGACTGTCGACTGTACCCACCCAACGACCCACTACAAATTGATTTCTTTAGTTGCCATAATCTTTAGGTACTTACACAAGGTGATGGTGAAGGGAAGTCTCACTATACCTGGAACAGACATTGGTCAAACTCACTCGGGCTCCTTGGAGGGTAAATCCACAATTACTGCATGGAAGCTTGCACCAAGGTGAAAGTCTGTTAAGAAAGTCGCCATTGTAACTGTTCCACCATATCCTAGCCCCTTCTCAACTTGATCACGTGATGTTGTATTTCATCACCAACTAGTATGGTCATCAAGAGAAGTTTTGTCTGCTTGGTTGATTCCAAGATTTTATTAGCACATGTTGTTTCTTTTTGTTAGTTGGCTCTAGATTTTTAGTGTGTTATGTTTTTCTCCACAATTGAGCCCATAGACGATAAAGGTCTTCACCAATCATGTAGGATGCAAGGGCTACCTCCGAAAGGATATCAACCCTTACCTCCTAACCCTCCAAAAGACAACTACTGTAGAGAGGTAGAAAATCAATCTGACGTTGGAAGTGCTATTGCTCCTCCGTTAGATAAATCAGAAGGTGCTTTGGTCACGGTTGCAAATCCCACTACATTTGTGTCGGTAACCCCTCTCGAACCACTTTTGGTTCATTTAGACTCCCTTGGGAATGTCATAGATGAAGAGATCCCACGATTACCGGAGAGGATCTTTACCGAAACATATATGGGATCCATAGAAACAATATTTTGTGACGAGTATAGGACTCCTGTTCGTCCTAGCACTGTAGTAGAAACCGATCCCACACATGCTCATTCTGTATGGAGGACTTCATCAGGACGTGATCTCTATGAACATTTCAAATCTATTCGACAACCCTTTCATCCTCATGACCCTCCTAGTGAAACAGGACCATCCGGTCAAACCATGAATCACCCAGTTGATCAAGTTATTAACCCTACTACTACAC
The DNA here is from genome assembly GCA_009831015.1 of Picea engelmannii. Lineage (NCBI taxonomy): Eukaryota > Viridiplantae > Streptophyta > Pinopsida > Pinales > Pinaceae > Picea > Picea engelmannii. The sequence goes on along the minus strand of ML777701.1, from coordinate 1,114,935 downwards.
CAGCACAAGTCCATTCTAATGTTGGACTCATCACCTCTACTCATCCCCAAAGAACTTCAATCTCTACCCCCATTTCTACAAGCTTTTACTCTACAACTCCAAATGTTCCACATGATCTTCCTGGGACATCTTCTCACCCGAGAACGCAGACCCTTGTTGGCCAAACACAATCGGCTGGAGGGAAACCACCATCCAATGCACCTTTCCCTCCTAGAGGACTACCTTTCCATGGCGGGCCTACCCCTCTTGGGGGACAACCCCCTTTTCATGGTCCTCCTGGAGGGAAACCTTCATTCTCCAGTCACACCCCGATCATAAATCCACCGCTGCCAGGGGGGAAACCTTCATTTGCTGGAAACCCTTCACAATCCCGGGGTGTATCTTTAGGAGGCACTTTTACTCAACCCCATGTTGGGGGGCACTTGTATAATAACCCACTAGGAGGAGTATCCAACCTTGTCCCTTCCGGAACATCTTACGGGAAATCTTATCCGAGTGGCATCCCAAACACCACCTCGAGTTCTCCGGGACCATAGTCTTATCCTCCTCCTGAGCCTCATGTGTATCTGCCTTCGAGATCTACTCCTTACCATTCTCAAGGGAAAAATGTTTATCCTCCTCATGGGCAAATAAATCACCTGGCCTATAATGTTTAGAACCCACCGAGTTATGTCAACATTTCTCATGCACCATCGAATCCTTCTTATCCTGGCCAACAACAACCATATGTAGGAGGACCTACTGGTTACAACTATCCACCTAACCTAGTCTATGGTCCTACTGGTGTTCCTATGCCACACCAGTATCATTCGCACATTAACCGACAACTACCTTTCCTTGTGACTCTAGATCTCCCAGACTTGTCTCGGTTAACTAATGATCCTATTTCTCATTCATCAGTTTGGCTAGTCATTCCAGCTAAACTTCCTTCTGATATTATGAAATTTGACGAAAACCCTGGCGAAGATCCAAACAACCATGTGATGACTTTCCATTTGTGGTGTTCATCAAACTCCCTCATGGATGATTCTGTACGTTTTTGTCTTTTCCAGTGAACGCTTACCGGTTCGGCATAAAAGTGGTATATTGAACTACCACGTGCTTCTTTTCATGATTTCAATTCCCTTTCCATGTCTTTCCTCAGGCACTTTCAACTGCCTATTTGCTACGAGACGAGTACTGAACTCTTGACCTCCTTTTGTCAAACTAAATCTGTGCATATCTCTGACCATATTCATGAGTGGAGGCGACAACGAAGGATGATTAAGGCAGTCATTCCCGACGTGCTATTGGCAGAATGGTTTACTAAATCACTATTACCCCCAATCACTCGCGATGTCGCTATGGGTGGTGCGGTCACAGAGGAACAAGCCATCGCTCGGGCATAGTATTTAGATTTGGTTTATTCCCAATCTGGTACTTTGTATGATTTTCTTCCGAATGTTGCTCGAGATAATACTGATCCTTCTAAACCATCATCCTCATCTCATGCGGATGGTGTTATCGGTTCCATCAAAACTCAATCTTTTTCCAAATCAACTACACCCTCCTCTACCTCCTCCCAGACTCAGATATTTGAGGTGAATGTAGTTCAATCTACCCCTTTGCAACAATCCGGAGGTAAGAAGAAGACAAAGAATAAATCAAAAAATAACAATGAATAAACAAAAAATCAAGCTCAACCAGCTGCTACCAAAAAGAAACCACAACGGAAACTAAAATTCTCGTGTATCATTTGTGTTGATGATCACTACACTCGAGATTGTCCACTTTGCAATGAAGTGGCCAAAATTTTCCAAGGGAAGTCACAACCCGTTGTGCTTACTCAACCTTTTCCACAACAACAATCCATGGTTGCTCAAACCCCCTCTCCAAGGGGTAGTTCTAGTGATCCTAATGATGAGGCCTCATTGAGTGCACATATTTATATGTTTAATGGGATCAATTTGACCACTCTCTCTAAGACATACGACACACCGGGTAACCCTGACAAAGGAAAAGACACTAACGGTACCGGTACTTTACCGGATCCATCATCATCCTCCATTAGTATTCCATCGGTTAATCCTCCATATGGACCACTTCAGATTGAGAAACCCATGTTCAAATCTATCCTACACCCTCCTAAGAGCACTATATGTAAAGCTAACTTTAATCCTAGTTCACTTGCCACCCAAAACTACAACATTGTTGAAGATTTGGCTCAAGCACTGTGTTCTATATCTGCATTAGAAGTTCTATAGCACTGCCCCAGTCAATGTAGAATGCTCTTGGCCACTCTTGGTGCTGTTGATCCTGAGTCGTCCAATCAGATCATGTTTAACCTGGAAAATCATGTGTCTCGACTCTCCCACCAACTTGCTTTCCAAAGTTGATGTTGTTGTTCACAACCAACAAATCCACTGAACTATTATGGATGAGGGAGCCTCAACTTGTGTCATGTCTTTGGCATGTTGGAAAGTTTTAAAATCACCAACACTCAAAAAATCCCCAACAATGTTACGTGCCTTCAATGGGAAAGTTTTTCATCCCCATGGGCTTTTACAGTCCCTGCCCATCCAATTGGGTGGAAAAACTGTTACTATTGATGTTGAGGTGGTCGATGCTCCCCTCGATTACAATTTGTTACTTGGAAGAAGTTGGTTTTATGCTATGACTATCGTTGCCTCATCAGTGTTTCGATGTGTACAATTTCCTCACCAGGGTAAAATTGTCATTGTTGATCAATTAGATTTCTACACGACCGATGCTCACGTTCCTGCTACCAACAATATTCCTTTCTTGGGAGACCATAGGATCACATATGAAAGTGTTGGTGTTGGCTTACTGAAATATTCTAGCCTCATGGGTACCTTCCCTACACCAAATCCACTGACTACCCATCATATTTCCACCGTCGATATGATTTCGACCGTGGCTTATTAATCTTTGGAATCATCTGACCCTTGGATTGTACCTTATCCATTGGAATTCGATGCACTAGGTGACACCGTGCCACTTAGTCCAGCCAAAACATCATACGTTTCTACCCAATCCGCTTCTCCCTCATCAGATGACCAACATCTATTGGCACCTGATGTTTCCTCGATGCACTCATGGTTGAGTTCCTTGTCGTCTACAATCGATTGCATTTCCCCAATTTTTCCTTTTGATGAATCTATTTCGTAAATGCTTCATATTGACAAGTTACCTCAGGATCATAACCATCAATGGTCCTCTTTTCTTCCCCATCGTGAAGAAATTCGGGAAGATATACACTCTATCTCCCCTCATGGTGTTGATTTTTCATCATCTCCCATGATTTCAACTTTTGACAATTTGGATCCGATAGTGGACATGCTGATTTCTTCAGTAGGATTATTGGAGCATGATCTCCTTACTCCTATCACGACCCTTGACATGTGTTCCTTCTCGAGTGATTATCTTCCATCCAGTGAAGATCTCCTGGAGGCCATGACCGAGTTTTGTCCCTTGACATGGTATCCTTCCAAAACGTTCTTCTCTTGGAAGCCATGATCAAGAAGCAGTTACAAGCATAGTTTCTCTTCTCTGTGGCAAGCTCGTTAAAAAATGAAATAGAGGCCCTGAGCATAGTTCTTTTCCTATGTCAAGCTCGTTAAAAAATGAAACAGTCATCTCTCTTGAACCTTCTTTTCATCCACCCCTCTCCTTTTTCTCATCTACTAGAGAAATTGGTGAGGACCTTAGAGTCGGTGAATGAATTGAAGCTTGGAGGGCATGTCTATAGCCTTTGATGATCTTTTTGGAGTTAAGACACTAGATGTCAAGCTAGGGGCATACCGAGCTTAGTATTTGTTCTTTCTTGTGCTCATAAATACATGAGAATGCATCCAGGTATACTTTTATCTCTTTTTCGGACCTGTATGGATACATGAAAAAGGAACCTCCTGGAGTCTCCTTTAATCTCTTTTCAGACTCTCTAAACATGAAAAGATTGCCGAGTGATATTGCCTTCTTTCCCACTCATTAAATAGTTTGAAAGGGTATCTTTCGAGTGATAATTTATCTCTTTTTCAGCCTCGCAAGACTAACATTATGAAAAAGGACAACACTGGAGTCATCTTTAAGTTCTTTTTAGACTCTCTAAACATGAAAAGATTGTTGAGCGACCTTGTTCTCTTCACGCTCGTTAAAGTATTTGAAGAAAACGTCTATTGAGCAATAATTTATCTCTTTTTTGGTCTCATCAGACTACTTTATGAAAAATGAATTGAGAGAGTTCTCTTTTAAGTGCTTTTCCAGACTCTATAATCATGAAAAACCTTCAATTTTTCTGTCTTTGGACTCACTAAACAAAACATCGGCAGGACCATATGGGACTGAACCCTTACTTCTTCTAGTTCATTAAACAAAGGAAGAGGAACTTACCGAAGGTGAGTCATATCAAGCATGTGTTACCCTCCTCAAGCTCGTTAAATTAAAAAGAGGTACTCATCTATCTGGACGGGGAAAAAAATTGAAAGAACCAAGCCAAGCAGTTTTTGAGAACATTACCAAGTAACTCTTAGAGTTGCCCTTGAACACGACACTTTGTCTTTGTGCACATATTAATCCACTGAACCTCTACATTGAGCCAATCCTTTGAGTTTCTGTCACTCCTTTGGATCACCCAACGTAAGTCACAGTATCCACTGCATCATCAAGTTTTGGTCCATGTCATGTTTCTGCTATTGTGCCTCAGTGTTCAAGGGAAGTATCCGCCTTGAGAGTCATCCATCAAAAATATCTTGTCTGAATACCCATGTCAGTACATGTTCATTTGATCTAACAATTACATCACTGTATCCATTTCATTTCATTGATGGGGGATACATCAAGGCTCTCCTTCGAAAATTATATTCCTATCGACTTCAACACATTATCCAGGAACTAGACATAGAAACCAGTTAGTACTTTGGGACCTGCATGCCTTAATGGCAGGCCTCCTCACATTCGACAGTGGGTTTACATCATTGACCTCTGATCAGATGATTCCATGGATGTTCAAATTCAGCTCATCCATTCACATTTTTTGGAATGTACTAGGGTACCTTGGGAATCATTGACATTAATGGTGATCTCCCTCGTGCTTGTTAACGGTTTACATCATTGACCGGTAATCAAGTGGTCTCTGCCATGTTTGACATAAGTAAATCTATTCACATGGTTAGATTCGTACTACATTGGGATCGATAAGAAGACCCTGGGTTGAGTGATCACTCTGATGTGTACTTTGCCCAGGTTGCGAAGGAGTTTCTTTTGAACAATGACACATATATTGTTACATAGATCCACTTTGTATTGGTCATGTTTATGTCTTGTCATGTCATATATCCACTATGTATTCTTTGTGGCTACGATTAGTTTAGTTCATAAGAGTATAGATCCACACTATATCCTCGATGGATGTACCTTTTATCAATACAATTATGGATCCGTAGTGTATTTTATGGCGGCCATATCTTGCAAGTCTTGATCACCCAAGCATAGGTATGCCTACCTTGGGTCTGAAACATGTCATAATATTTGTTGGATGTTTGTGTGCAACTTCTGTCGGGTTCTCTGTGCCTATACCCTCGCTTGAAAGTCTACAAAGCATTTCAGTTATCAGTTCCTGTCTTCTAACTTCATACTTTGGGAGGCAATATGTTACACATCGAAATTACTCACTTCAATATTGTCGCAAGTGTCGTCATTACAAGTGTCGCAAGTGTCGAGAAAAGCATACTTCCATGATTCTTATGTCATACTTATAACGACATAAAAAAGACACTTGAAACACCTCAAACAATTGATTTGGAAGAAGAGGAATGGTTATCTAGAGTTATGAACCTCTTGCCATCTGAAAGAACCATTGAATATGGGCTTTTAGAGGAGAGCACTCCCCTATGCCTCCCTCAGGAGTGCTGGCGCTCCTCTATAGAGTGTTAGGGAGCATTATAACACTAAACAACCCTTATGGAGGATAAATACTACTTTTGGGAGTCCTGGCGTCCCCTATACATGGCCATGGAGCGCTATAACACTCTGACATCCCCTTTGACAGAGTGCTACCTACTCTGGGCAGCAGTTGGTCTGTTGAGGAGAATGAGGGGAAGATCTTTTCAATCTTGGAAGGCAATTGGATTCGAACCCCTAGTCCAGCCATGATCTTAGGGAAGATCCCTAACTCAAAGAGGGGAATCCTCAACTTACCCTAAAGATATCTCAAGTGGTTGGGCCTCTCTGAAACTATATAAGCAGGCTCTCTCATGGTGAAAAGGAGGAAGAATTAGACGCATGAAACCTATGATCTGATAGGGAACACACAGTGAAGTGGAGGAGAATAATCAGTGAAGCTGTTGTCATTCTGATCGTGGGTCTTTTGAGCAAGGGTTAGACAAAGAGGATTTGATGAAGCTGTTGCATTCGCATCTATGGTTGTAGGTTTCTTTCATTATTGTTCTCATCAATATAACACGCTTGGCTTGTTTCTTTCTAGTTTGTGCTTAATCTCAAATGAACTTGTCTCTAATAGATAGGTCTATTTCTAGCTAATATCAGTAGAGTAGGAAGTGGTTGTACTTTTGTTTGTCTACAGGGTTTATCGAGGAGAGAAAGATTAGATCTCAACTCGGATCGTGCAGGGACAAACATCGGTAAAAGGTACTTCTTTTCTCCTTCCTCCTCATACATTAGTTTATATAGATCTAAAAGGAAGTCAGTGTCCATGATAAGCGTCTTTTGTCTTAAGAGTTAAGAGTCTAGCTCTCAAGAGGAGATCTACCTGTCCACAGGGAGATTTTCCTTCAACAAGGTGCGTCGGATTTGACAACTTCTTCAGATTTGTTTTTTAAGCCGATTTTGCTATTTTTAGCGATTTTCTAAATTAATCCCGGAATAAGGGATTAGGGTTTTGGTATCTAAGGAATACCTAAAAACATTGTATATATTGTATGGTGAATGGTGAAATTCGATATAATGAATATAAGAGAGGTTTTCCCCGGTTGAGGGTTTTCGGTATAAATATTTTTGTACTATGTGTATGAGCCATTGATTAAATTATGTTTTTCTTAAGAATCTATATGCATTTCTTTACTTCACAAGTTTAAAATGTACATGTGGTATCATAGCTCATTTTTGGCTTCAAAGGGACGCCTTTGTTGTTGAGGATTTTTCTCAGTCTTGATAGATCAATTTTATCTTGGGTCTATGATAAACCTAGGTTTAGTGGGATCTTTTGCAGTGGTTATTTGAGTGTATAAAGAGGAATGGAGAGCTCTTCTAGAATCAAAATAGATAAGTTCAACGGTAAAAACTTTGATCTATGGAAGTTGAAGATGGAGGGCCTTCTTGTAGACAAAGAACAATGGATCAATGTGGATCTCGATACATAGCCTACTGGTACACATCCTACTAGAACATAGACTACTGGTCCACAAACTACTATTACACCACCTACTGGTATGTCGAAGGAAGATTGGGAGAAGTTGGATAGAAGAGCAGGGAGTACTATTCGACTCTGCCTGGCAGATTCAGTTTTTTTGAATGTCTCGGGAGAATCTATAGCCAAGGAACTATGGGATAAGTTAGGGAATTTGTATCAATCAAAGTCCTCGGTAAACAAGTTGTTTCTTTGAAATAATCCATATCATCTTAGGATGGAAGATGGAGATTCTATGACAGAACATCTAAATACCTTTAATACTCTGGTAAGTCAACTTGTCTCTATTAATATTATGATTGAAGAAGAAGATAAGTGTATTACTTTGTTATGTTCTTTTCTAGACTCTTGGGATAATCTGGTTGTAGCAATTGGTAGTACCACTCAATATACATTAAAGTATGAGGATTTAGTTGCATCCTTGTTATCTGAAGAGATGAGGTGGAAAAGCATGGATGGTCATAGCATAGATGATTTATTTATAAGAGGTCATACCCAAGACAGGAATCCTGGTAAGTCTTCGGGAGGGAGACCTAAATATATAGGTATATCTAAGTCTCTAGGAAAATCTTTGAGGAAATGATGGAAGTGTGGTAAAACAGAGCATTATAAGAAATATTGCAAGTATAAAAAGGTTGATAAACCAAAGGGGCCTGATAGTACCTATTCCACAGAGGCGAAAACCTCCACTGAAGAAGGAGGTGATGTTTACCTGGCATCTATAGGTACACATGAAGATCATGATGTATGGTTGATCGACTCAGGTGTGTCATACCATATGACTCCTCATAGGGAGTGGTTCTCTGAATATGAAAAATATGATGGTGGTGATGTATTCCTAGAAGATGACTCGACAAAAAAATCATGGGACATGGAAGGGTTAAGTTGTTGCTAAAATATGGAAGGATTAGAACTCTCACTGGGGTTCTTCACATTCTTAAACTAGCCAAGAGAATAATATCTATAAGAAATTTGGATGATGCAGGAGTGGATATTGTATTTGGAAAGGGAAATTGCAAGATGGTACGAGGAGAAATGGTGTTGATGAGGGGATTTCTATGTGGAACTATATACAAGTTGTTGGGAAGCACTTATACTAATGGGTGTAATAGTTCTGTTGTCCCTGAGCAGAGAGATGAAGGAGAAAACACCAATACTATCCCTAAAAAGAATACCATGTTGTGGCATCAAAGACTGGGGCATATTGGAGAAAAGGGCCTTTGAACACTACTGTAACACCCTGTTTCCCCTAGCTTGCAAATATAACTAGACTGGACAAGAACTATGGAAAACTCATAAATGTGAATATGTGATGTAAATGGACCTTGAGGAAGAGGTCAATGAATGTGAATAACATTTTGAATTTATTGCAGGACTACTAAGAGGGGATGTGTAGAAAAAGAGACCATGATGGCAGTGGAGGGCACATGGAAAGGTGGCGTTAACTTCCACCGAGAATTAATACCGTATTTGGACTCCACTAGCCCGGAGAACCAAAAGCAGCTTGCTGGCCCTGAATTTAATGCCTTGCAGGCTGGCAGGTTGATTGCTTAATGAGGGATGGGGAGGTGAACAACCTATCCGTAGAGCCGTCAGGCCTGATCAGCGCGAGGGTAATCGTACCACACGCAACCTCACAAGAGGATAAGGCGTGGGGAAGAAGCGATTCGACAGGGCAGACATGAGGGGAACTCTGGCATTACGTAGAGTGAGTGATAACAGAGAGGAAGGATTGCAACCTTCACTCCTGGTCACTGGAAAATAGAGAGACACAGTCTCATAGCATTGTGGTCTCGGCTCGAGGGTGGCTAGTGATAAATCCGCTGGGAGTCGCTATGCCTACGGTTGGGTGGAAATGAGCACCCCTCTCAGCAGTCGCACCCACTTCTGATGTTATTTCTGATAAGTATTTTTCATATTGCATCTTGAAATTCATATCCTAACATATATGCTCATAAACTGTGAAATTGTGAATGATTACAGTATAAGAATGTCTATGCAGTGTTTTGATAAGAAATGTTAGATATATGCTTATAATAGAAATACCACGCATGGCTTATGTTGATAAATGAATTTAATTATGCATGATTTGAACCAAGTCAGACTTCCAGTCCATCCTCGGGAGTTTGTTTCCCTTTGTCCATCTCCAGGAAAGCCTCGGAATAGATCTCTTCACAGATATTCCCTCCTTGGAAAGGTTTACCAAGAACCTAGAAAAAGGATTTGAATTTGCAAGTCTTAATAACCCTGTACGAGGAGGAATGACCCTCTTAAAATTCTGAAGTAGCAGCGTAGGGATAAGTAATGAATCGATGGATGACATCCTATCGGAAGACCCATGGTCATTCACGACTGTCAGATTGATGAAAGTAACAAGGGCATTACATACCTTGCCCCTTTTTCTCTCTATCTTCATGAATAGCGATGAAATCGGGATCGTAGACCCCCCCCAAGGTCCATGAGAACATTTGGATCATTGATCTTTCCACATCCACGAAGTAGTGGAAGAATGCGTGAGGTGGGACAGATCTGAGTCGTTAGATCGTAGCTAGAAAAATCCGACAGCCATTGGATATGTTAAGAGATGCATGAGGGTTAAACCTTCATGAACAGTAGAGGTAAAATCCCGACGAGAAGGTTGACACATCGGGATATTGGTACTTAGGATATCGGAGTTCTCGAGGTCGAGAATGTCGGGGCATTTCAAGCCCCAAAACAGTGAAATGATCTGGACCGTCCGTTTGTGCAGACACATGGCGGAAATCGAGAACCCTTCGGTATATCAGCTACCGGGGTTTTGAGTTGACAGAGAATTTTTGTCATCGGGGTATCAAAAACTCTGAAATCATGAGATTGGATCAGGGTTGTCTATCAACCGGAACATGTGGCGGAGATCCAAACCATCGGGGAAGTCCGAATAGAAAAGTCAATAGGTGCATCGGGGTTCGGTATTTTGTGAGTCCTGAGGACAAGACTTCCGGAGCATCAGAAGTCATGAAATCATGAGAGACGATCAATATCGTCCATCTAGAGGAGGATGCGTGGAGGAGATCAGAGCATTCAAGAGGTTTCCTGAAAAGAAAGTAGTCCATCGGCATTTCGGGAGACAGCGAATCGGGAATCCCGTGGACAAGAAGTCCTTGCAATTCAGAATCGCGAAGTCCGAAATTTCGACAAGGAAGGGAAAGCGCCATCGTGGGGGCCAGCTGTCAGCATAGCGGAGAATTGGGATTCGAGAGATCGGTAGTCCTAAGAACAAATGCATCTCGTCATTGAAAGGTCTGAAACCCCAATAAGAAGTGTGGATGTGGTCATAGAGGGAAGGTCACGTGGACCAAAGGTCCAGCCCGAAGGGCTAGCCAAAGTCAGAATGCATCGGATTTTGTAAGCCCAAAACCCCGGAAGGAGATAAGGTTGCGGTCTTGTGAAATAGTGGTCATATGGGCCAGGAGTTTAGCCAGGAGGGCTAGCATGAAAAGGGGCGCATCGACAAATCGGAGATCAGGAGTTTGAGAGGACAGGAACTCTTGTCATCAGGAATCACGAAACTCGAGACCCGAAATTATCATCGGTTAAATGTCACAGGTGCGTGAAGAAGAGGCCATGACAGGGAATTAAGGACCTATGGATCAGGTTTGGCATTTTGCTGCTGCGAGCTTCGGGGATTCTCATTGTTGAGAAATCAACGAAAAAGTTTGATTTTAGGTAGTGGGTATGTTACAAAGTGGTATCAGATCATGGTTACAACACTCGGCCTGATTGGGCTCATGAACAAGTTGCACATAAGCTCCGTTCGAAGCACTCCTACGAGGAGTAACCCCCTAACTTGACTCTCTTATCCAGGATTAAAAACTTGAAAAATGAGAACCCGATTGTGTATGCATGTGAAAGAGTTATAAATTATGCGAAAATTATAAAAATGTATTTAACTCTTGACTAATATCCAGCGTTTTCCTTTTTCACTCTAGCGGACGATTAGCCATGGGAATTTACCAACGCAGAGAATGGTGACTCACCAAGAGATGGGAGAAGGCTCCCACAATAGCGGTGAAGCGTTTGACGAAAGAAGAGCAATAGGAACCCCTCCAGACCTAGCTGAGACTGTGAGGAGTCTCATGGTTGAGTTACAAAGCTACAAGGTCGAAAATGAAAGGATGATGAAAGAACAAGAAAAGAAAACCGAAATTAATTCAATTTTACTACAGAGCTTATCCGACCTATAGCGAAAAATGCAGCATGAACCTGAGATGCAGAATCATGGTCGTATCAGTAGCCATACTGAGAGAAGCATGTCAAGAAAGCTCCACCCCAGAGGTAAAGGACCAGTGCCAGGCGATTCCACTGAGAAGGAAGCTGGCGATTCAGAAGGCTCTTCCAGCAGCAGGACCAGTTCCTATTCTCAAAGAAAATAGAAGAAGCAAAAGACTTCCAAGAGTCATAAATTTGAGGAATTCAAAAAGGCCAAACCTCCCTCCTTCGATGGTGAGATAAGGAAGGGAGAGGAAGCCGAGGCCTGGCTACTTGGACTGAAGAAATATTTCAGAGTCCATGATTTTTCAGAGAATTTGAAGGCCTGAGTGGCCACTTTCAATCTGAATGGAAAGGCTTCCATCTAGTGTGAATACCTTAAGAATATGAAAGGGGTCTGCGAGGAGGACTTGTCTTGGAAACGGTTTGAGAAGTACTTCCGGAAGAAGTATTTTTCGGAAAGATATTTCGACGAGAAGGCTAAAGATTTCTATGAACTCAAACTGGGACAACTTACTATGGAGGAATATGTCAACAAATTCCTCGACTTATTGAGATATGTACCCTACATCAAAGCAGAGAAGGTGAAGGCACAACGCTTCATCAGTGGGCTACCCAAGGAATACCAGAACCAAATCGAATTCGACGAGCCAAAGACCTTAGAAGACACTATACGAAAGGCAACATATTGTCATGAACAATATGGACATCAGGTAGAATCTCATGGAGACTGGAAATAGAAGAGTCGTTCGAGATTTCAGAAAAAGGGGAGCAAATCCTCATGATTTAAAAACTACAAAAGAACCCCAGAATGAACTTCCCAACCCGGAGTGTACTCCAGCAGAACTTTCCCTCGGTGGACGAAAATAAAAATTCTGGACCTATACCATTAAAGACTAATAACCCAAAGAAAGAACCTCTGAAATGTTGGGGTTGTAGAGAAGAGCATCTCCTGAGAGACTGTCCACACCGACAACAGAACAGTCGAAAAATTTATAACATGCAAGAAGCTACCACAGTCAATGATGTGGCAGGGAGTGTGTCGTAGATTTATGCAGCCTTGGATAATAACCAAGCCGACCACCAAGCTTCAGTGGTGGAAATAGAAGGTATGATTTTCAACCATCTGGTGTCTATTTTGATTGACCCTGGTTCAAATTTGAGTTATATAGCTGTTGACGGGAGAAAATTGACCGTCCATCAACTAAGAGAGTGGAACCGGTCCGGGGTTGTCTAATAACCCAAGCCGTTTGGAATGAACCACCCTGACGGGTTTAGCGGCTCCGTTAGCCGATCTAAGGTCCTAGGAAAACCAAAGAGAAAACTAATCTAAACTAACTAATCTAACTAAAACTAAATAAAACAAACTAAACTAACTAACTAAATAAAACAAACTAATAAACTAATCTAATTAAAACTAACTATTAAACAAACTATCTAATCTACTATCTATATATACAAACTACTAACTAAAATATAACTTATTCAAAAAATATACAAAATCTACAAAATACAGATTTAAATAAAACCTGGAAAACTCATTTGCTTTCTGCCCTAAGACAGAGAAAGATATTTTTTGTTGATTTTATGATTTTATGAACAAGAAATAAAACTTAGTGAAATTAAACAATCTAATATACTAACTACACATATATCTAAACTAAACTACTAATAAATACACTAAACAAACAAATGACAAACTGACCTGGAAACGCTCCAAATTTGTCATGTGTATGATGACTTCGAAGCTGGTCGGAGGAAGGAAACTCGCACCGAATGATCCAGAAGCTTCTCGTAAACGATAGCTGCAATGCTCTTTGAGTTTATTTACAGGACAAACAAGACATAAAAAATCATAACAATTTTATGATTTATAAATCTCTGCAATTAGGTAAACCTGTTATGCAAAAAACTTATACTTAATAATTCAATTGATGAAGAAGAGAAATCTGTCATTCACAAACTGAATCAAGTAATTGCTATGTTTTTTAAACACTAGAAGAAATCAGATATGGATTATATTGATTAAATAATATCATTTGCAAAATACTAAAATAGCTAAAGTAGTCATTAACCAAATGCAAATTGATACACATAACATGAAACAAAATATTGATATTATGAAAAGCTAAAGCTGTAGAAGAACATCAAATTCTATCTCAGTCTGTATTAAAATTCCATATCCTTGTTCTCCCATGAATGAGGATGTTGTTATTACAAAAATAATAAGTATTTATAAGTTTTTCCACAGGGTAAAACCTCCTTGTGGAAGTTATCAAACTGTTTACATAATCTGGGAAGATATCCCAAAATTGCCTAAACTAGGAAATTAAAATGAAACTAAAACATCCAAATATCCTCTAAACTGTCCATGAAATCCCATGCAATTTCGAATTCACCTGAAACAGGTCAGAAATAGACAAGTTAGAGATATATTTTATTAATAAAACAATAAAAATCTAATTCTACAGACTTAGCTACATAATCATCTGATTCTGTAGCTAGTCTAAAATAAGATACAGAATCAGAATTGAAATTAAATCAAATCTTTTAAGAAATTCCATTCAATTGACATCCAATAATTACTTGAGAA
>ML777701.1:1040832-1082701 GCA_009831015.1 Picea engelmannii | reverse complement strand
TGGACTGGCCAAGAACTATGGAAAACTCATAAATGTGAACATGTGATGTAAATGGACCTTGAGGAAGAGGTCAATGAATGTGAATAACATTTTGAATTTATTGCAGGACTGATGAGAGGGGATGTGCAGAAAAAGAGACCACGATGGCGGTGGAGTGCCCCTGGAAAGGTGGCGTTAACTTCCATTGAGAATTAATACCGTATTTTGACTCCACTGGCCCGGAGAACCAAAAGCAGCTCACTAGCCCTAAATTTAATGCCTTGCAGGCTGGTAGGTTGATTGCTTAATGAGGGATGGGGAGGTGAACCACCTATCCGTAGAGTCGTCAGGCCTAATCAGCGCGAGGGTAATCGCGCCACATGCAACCTCGCAAGAGGATAAGGAATGGGGAAGAAGCGATTGGACGGGGCAGATGTGAGAGGAACTTTGGCATTACGCAGAGTGAGTGATAGCAGAGAGGAAGGATTGCAACCTTCGCTCCTGGTCACTGGTAGATAGAGAGACGCAGTCTCACAGCATCGTGGTCTCAACTCGGGGGTGGCTAGTGGTAAATCCACTGGGAGTCGCTACGCCTACGGTTGGGTGGAAACGAGCACCCCTCTCAGYAGCCACACCCACTTCTGATGTTATTTCTGATAAAAAAATTTCATATTGCATCTTGAAATTCATATCCTGACATATATGCTCATAAACTGTGAAATTGTGAACGATTACAGTATAAGAATGTTTGTGCAGTGTTTTGATAAGAAATGTTAGATATATGCTTATAACAGAAAGACCACGCATGGCTTATGTTGATAAATGAATTTAATTATGCATGAGTTGAACCAAGTCAGACTTCCAGTCCATCCTCGGGAGTTTGTTTCCCTTTGTCTGTCTCCAGGAAAGCCCCAGAATAGATCTCTTCGCAGAGATTCCCTCCTTGGAAAGGTTTACCAAGAACCTGGAAAAAGGAATTGAATGTGCAAGTCTTAATAACCCTGTACGAGGAGGAATGACCCTCTTAAAATTCCGAAGTAGCAGCGTAGGGATAAGTAACGAATCGACAGATGAGATCCTGTCGGAAGACCCATGGTCATTCACGACCATCAGATTGACAAAAGTAACAATGGCGTTACATACCTTACCCCTTTTTCTCTCTATCTTCATGAATAGCGATGAAATCGAGATCGTAGACCCCTCCCCAAGGTCCATGAGAACATTTGGATTGTTGATCTTTCCACATCCACGAAGTAGTGGAAGAATGCGCGAGGTGGGACAGATCTGAGCCGTTAGATCGTAGCTAGAAAAATCCGACAACCATTGGATCTGTTAAGAGATGCATGAGGGTTAAACCTTCGTGAACAGTAGAGGTAAAATCCCGACGAGAAGGTTGTCACATCGGGATATTGGTACTCGGGATATCAGAGTTCTCGAGGTCGAGAACATTGGGGAATTTCAAGCCCCGAAACAACGAAATGATCTGGACCGTCCATTTGTGCAGACACGTGGTGGAAATCAAGAGCTCGTCGGTATATCAGCTACCAAGGTTTTGAGTTGACAGAGAATATCTGTCATCAGGGCATCAAAAAATCTGAAATCACGAGATTGGATCAGGGCTGTCTATCAGCCAGAACACGTGGTGGAGATACAAACCATCGGGGAAGTTCGAATAGAAAAGTCAATAGGTGCATCGGGGTTCGGTATTTCGCGAGTCCTGAGGACAAGACTTCCGGAGCATCAGAAGTCACGAAATTGTGAGAGACGATCAGGACCGTCCATATTGAGGAGGACGCATGGAGGAGATCAGAGCATTCGGGAGGTTTCCCAAAAAGAAAGTAGTCCATCGACATTTCGGGAGTCGGGGAATCCGGAATCCTGTGGACAAGAATTCCTTGCAATTCGGAATCGCGAAGTCTGAAATTCCGACAAGGAAGGGAAAGCACCATCGTGGGGGCCAGCTGTCAGCATAGCGGAGAATCAAGATTCGAGAGATCGACAGTCTCGAGAACAAATGCATCTCGACATTGAAAATTCTGGAACCCCAATAAGAAGTGTGGCTGCGGTCATAGAGGGAAGGTCACGTGGACCAAAGGTCTAGCCCAAAGGGCTAGCCAAAGTCAGAACGCATCGGCTTTTGGAAGCCCAAAACCCTGAAAGGAGACAAGGATGTGGTCTTGTGAAATAGTGGTCATATGGGCCAGGAGTTTATCCAGGAGGGCTAGAGCGAAAAGGGGTGCATCAACAAATCAGAGATCAAGAGTTCGAGAGGACAGGAGCTCTTGTCATCAGGAATCACGAAACCCCGAGACTTGAAATTATCATCGGGGAAATGTCACAGGCACGTGAAGAAGAGGTTGTGATAGGGAATTAAGGACCTATGGATTGGGTTTGGCATTTTGCTACTGCGAGCTTCGGAGATTCTCATTGTTGAGAAATCAATGAAAAAGTTTGATTTTAGGTAGTGGGTATGTTACAACTACACGGTAAAGGTATGGTGGAAGATATGTCTAATTTCACTCTAGATTTTTATTTATGTGAACATTTCATATATGGTAAACAAAATCGAGTAAGATTCCCATCTGGTGCTACAAGAGCTAAGGGGATCTTAGAGTTGATACACAGTGATGTATTTGGACTTGTCCCTATTCCATCCCTAGGTAAATCTATGTATTATGTTTCATTCATAGATGATTTCTCAAGGAACACATGGATTTACTTTCTTAGAAAGAAATCTGAGGTATTTGATAAATTTTAAAGAGTTTAAGGCTATGGTAGAAAATCAAACAGAGAAGGAAATAAAGGTATTGAGAACAGATAATGGTGGAGAATTATGCGGAAATGAATTCGAAGAATTTTGTAAGAAGTGTGGTATAGCAAGGCATAAGACTTCTCCATAAACTCGACATAATGGAGTTGTAGAAAGGATTAATATGACACTGGTGGAAAACGCAAGGAACATGCTCAATGGTGCCAAGTTATGACAGGAATTTTGGGCAGAGGCAGTGGGTACAGCATGTTACCTGGTCAATCGATCACCTTCACCAGTGTTGGATGATAAAACTCCACACGAGGTAGGGTTTGGAAAGAAACCCTCTCTTAAACATATTAGAGTGTTTGGTTGTGATGCTTATGTACATGTTCCAAAGGAAAATAGGAGTAAGATGGATAAAAAGGTTGAAAAGTGTATCTTTATTGGTTATAAATATGGTGTGAAAGGTTATAATCTTTGGAACCCAGAAACCAAGAAGATTGTTTACAGTCGAGATGTTGTTTTCAGAGAGGTAAAAGATGTGTCCAAACAGGAATTCCTACCAATGAAATATGAACCTGATAAAATAGAGATTGAGTTGGATGGTGCAAAATCTGAATCATCTGAAAAAGAGGAAGTAGAAGAATAAGAATAACCTCATACCCCAATATTGAGGATATCAGTGAGAGATAAAAGGAAACCAGAAAGGTATATTCCACCTTATTTATGTTCCAAGTTTTCTTTATCTATTACTGATGATGATCCCAGAACTGTCAGGGAAGTAGTGAATTCAAAGGATAGTAAACTCTGGAAGAAGTCCATGGTTGAAGAAATGGATGCCTTGGATAAGAATGAGGCATGGTATATATTTGAGTTTCCAGCTAGAAGAAAATATGTTGGTAGCAAATGGTTGTTTAAGAAGAATTTTAATGCACAAGGTAAAGTGTATAAATACAAAGCTCGGTTAGTAGAAAAAGGTTATTCCCAGGTAGAGGGAATTGAATTTGGTGAGATTTTTTCTCTTGTTGCTAAGTTAAATTCTATTAGATTTCTTTTATCTATTGTTGTTTCTTTTGATATTGAAGTGGAACAAATGGATGTGAATATAGCATTCCTACATGGGGATCCGGAAGAAGAAATCTACATGAAGCAGCCAAAAGGATTTGTAGTGAAGGGAAAGAAAGAGTTGGTCTGTAAGTTAAAGAAGTCATTGTATGGTCTGAAGCAATCACCTAGGATGTGGTACCAAAAGTTTGACACATAAATCCTTGGATCGGGATTTGTGAGAAGCAGGGATGATCACTGTGTATATTCAAAGTAGGTTGGTAATCACTTCATTTATGTAGTTTTGTATGTTGATGACATGTTGGTAGTAGGAAATACCATGGATGTTATCAAGGAGGTGAAATCGCAGCTATCCTCCAAATTTGATATGAAGGATCTTGGTGTTGTTAACTTCATTCTGGGAATGGAGATTAAAAGAGATTGTACAAACAAGAAACTTTGGTTGAATCAGAGAAAATATGTTGAGATGGTATTGCAGAGGTTTAATATGCATGGAAGTAAACCGATCAAGGTTCCTATTCCTATAGGTGTAAAGTTATCTATGGATCAGTGTCCCAAGACACAAGAAGAAGAAGAGGACATGTCCCATGTTCTGTATGCTAGTGCAGTTGGAAGTTTGATGTATGCAATGGTATGTACTAGACCAGACATTGCACATGCAGTGGGAGTTTTGAGCAGGTATATTTCAAAAACAAGGAAGGAGAACTGCACAATAGTAAAGAGGGTCTTCAAGTATCTCTGTGGCACTACCAGTTATGGATTGTGCTAACAAGGAAGACCAGGATTAGACAGAGTGGTGGACATACATGGTTTTGTTGATACAGACTGGGCTGGATATCTGGATCGCGGAAGATCTACAAGTGGGTATGTGTTTAACCTATTTGGAGGAGAAATCTGTTGGATGAGCAAAAGACAGGTTGTGGTGGCACTCTCAACTACAGAATATGAATACATGGTATCCACTCATGCAAGCAAGGAAGAAGTATAGTTACATATATTATGTTCAAGTATTGGGTTGGTACAACAAGTAGTGAGATTAGATTGTGACAGTCAGAGTGAAATCTTCCTGGCAAAGAACTGATCCGGATTATTTTCAGCACAAAATGAGATCGGAGATATAATAAAGAAATGCGCAGAGATATCAAAAATATTCAATAATATAATAGAAATGTATCAAATATGAAACCATAAACACAGATATATTGTAATACACGATTTCTATTAATGAAAAAATGTACAGAGACTGTAACAACACAGAGTGAAAGACTCGCTAGAATGGTGGCAGCTTATCTCTGAGAAGAGATGTGACGGCTACTCGCATTCACAAGAAGATGATTACAAATGAGTCTCTGAAGGCCTTTTTACAATAAGAAGGAATGCCAAAAACCCTAGATATCCAAAAACCTAACCCTAGGAGATGAAGCGCCAAAATTCATGTGGGCCCCGTTTGGGTAAGTGAGTACATCAACTTCCTAGGGTCGTAACTTTTGCATACGATCTCCATTTTAGGCGTGTGATAGATTGTTGGAAAGGTATCATCAAGGAGATTCATTTTGGGGGATCAATAATTCTTTCAAATATCATTGAGAACCTCGATCTCTAAAAACCATCATTTGGACCCTCAAAATGGCCTCGGAAGTTAAAACCTGCTAAAAATAGTAAATTGCCAAAATTTCCAAAAAACGGTTTTGAGCCATTTGGAAAAGGTGGGTGGCCATCGATATCCACTTGGATCCAGCTTATCATTCAAAGAAAAATCATATTGGTGCTCAGTATCACTTTGTGAGAGACATGATTGAAGAAAAGAAGGTGTTTCTGGAAAAGTTGACACTTTAAAGAATGTTGCAGATTCATTGACAAAGTTTGTGAGCACATAAAAGTTCTCCTGGTGTAGAGTAAAAATGGGCATTGCTTCCCTGAATTGTTGACTATATAATCCTGTGGGCCCCGGATGCAAAGAAAACAACAAGTGAGAGAATTTTGGGTATATGTTATATTCTTTTCATGTGTGTGTGTGGGCGCGTCATATTTGACAACTGCGTCTAATTTTTTTTTTAGCGTTTTTTTCTATTTTTAGCGGATTTTGCTACTTTTAGTGGTTTTCTAAATTAATCCCAAAATAAGGTATTAGGGTTTTGGTATCTACGGAATACCTAAAAAAAATGGATATATTGTATGATGAATGGTGAAATTTTATATAATGAATATAAGAGAGTGTTATCAGGTAAATCGGTAGATTCGGACATGAACTGATCCCCCCTAGATCCACCTAGATCTAGAACAAAACGAGACGGAACAAGATGCTTTCCCTAAGTTGCAATCATTGAGTTTACTATCTGAAGAGGAATAAATAACATACCTTATGAATCACTCCCTTGTATCTTTGTTGTCCCCACTTCACTCCAGTGCTCTTGTAGAATCAAATCTGCGATAACACAAGCCAACCGATGTGAAAACAATAATAGTAGAACTCAATGACAACCTAAACATGTGATCAAGGAATCATGTAATAAAATACTAATCATTTTATGGGAAAGAGACATGTCACCGTATTATATTAATGAAAAGTGGATGATACAACCAAATTGCCTTGATGTCGCAAGTTCCCTTTTAGTGGTCCTTCACCCCAACACACACATATACTTACTCTGAAATTAACATGAAGATGATCCACAAAATCTTGATGGACAAATGGGGGCCTCAATCATCACTAAGAATAGGATTCTTCACACAATCTTAAGCCTATTCTCTCACCAATTCTCCACTTGATCTTGCTCAACTGTGCTTAACCTTTTCCATGACAAGCCCATGATTCTATAGGATAAGGTGAATTGGTTAAAAGGATGAGGATGATCCCACCAAATTAGAGAAACCAGTAGGATTGCAACCACACAGATGCCACCTCACATTCTAGAATATTCTCATTCTAGAAAATTCATGAAACCTATTTCCTCTTTTAGCTTTGGAATGCCTCCACACCCTGCCTATATAGCACCCTATGGAAATCCCACGGGCCAGCTATAGAGCAGCCTGCGGAAATGATGGATTTCCACACTGTGTAGTATGGGTAGCCTGTGGACCCTTTCTAAAAAATAGCCTTGTAGAGGAGGAAAGAAGTTTTTTTTCTCAGGAAAAAAGTCATGTTGGGAGCCTGAACACATGTCTGTGATATCATCATTAGAATGACCAAAATATTGTGTAATAGAATTCCCCCCAAAGTATGAGGTTGGAACTTGTGACAACCGAAATACTTTGTAAAAATGCGTGTGTGTGTCAGGAACAAGGAGTGCACCAATTGGGAACCTGTAAACAATCAAGCATCCGCACAATATTATACCATGTCCAAAGTAGGCATTCCCATGTCTAGACTATAAATGATTGAAATCATAAGTATAAGTCATGGCCACCAATTATACACTATGGATCAATGTCATCAATATTCTACATAGGAATACACTGTGGATCTATGTATTTGAAAACTCAAACACAAGACATAGCCATGAGACATACAAAGTGGATCTATGTGTAAATTCAAATCACAAATAATCCATCGCAACTTGAACCAAAAATGATGAGGTCCAGGGTCTTCAATCCCGTCATCCTTTAGTACGAATCTAGCCATGTGATTATAGGTGTTGAAGTCAAACATGGTTAGAAACCACTTGATTATCGGTCGTTAATGAAAACCATTAACAAGTGTGAGGGAAATCACCATTGATGTCGATGACCCCCAAGGTAAGATAGTACAATCCAATGAGTGTGAATAGATGAGTTGAGGTAAAACACTCGATGTAATCTCTTGATCAAGGATCAATGATGTAAATCCACTATCAAGAGTGAAGAAACCTGCCATTGAGGCATGCAGGCTCCAAGGAACTAAATAGTTTCTAAGTCTTGTTCCTGGATAATGAGCTGAAGTCAATAGGAAAAGAATCATCATAGGAGGGCCTTGATGTATCCCCAATCAAATTACATGAAACAAGTAACAGATTTAGGATAAATCAAAGTAAAAATATGATTTGGAATGGACACAAGGAAGGCCGACATGATAGGAATTGACAATTGCAGATGGCCGACTCAATAGAAGGCTTGGTTGAACTTCTCTTAAACATATGGATGGCATGACACTAGGCTTGGCAGCATTGACCCAAAGAAGACCCAAGATATGAACTTGCAGAAGGTCAGACGAGAGACAAATGAATTTCCCAACTCAGATTCAAATAATAAAGGGGGTTCCATGTTCAAGAGTGATTCTTATTGTCATTAACACAAATATAGAGACACATCCCTTTCCCAAATTTTACCCCACCATTTCTGGCGAGCACCTCTTTACTTTTACGCAAGATTGAGGAGGATAACATATGCTTGTTGATGTAAGCTCATCCTTTGGATGAGTCCCTCGGAGTATTTTTAACAAACACTAATAAGGAGTGGTTCAGTCCAGTATGGATCTGTCAATGTTTGTTTAACGAGTCCAAAGATAGAAAAATCGAAGGTTTTTCATGTTTATAGAGTCTGGAAAAACACTTAAAAGAGAATTCTCTCAATTATTTTTTCGTAAAATAGTTCGACAGGACTGAAAAAGTAATAAACTATTGCCCATCGAACATTTTATTCAAATACTTTTATGAGCGTGAATAGAACAAGGTCGCTCGACAATATTTTCATTTTTAAGGAGTGTGAAAAGAGCTTAAAGATTACTCTGTAATTTTCGTTAGTTTTTTGTTACCATGACGAGTACGAAAATACAACAAAAGTATACTCGGTTACGTTCTCATCATTTTTTGAGCATGAGAGCAAATGAAGACTAAGCTCAAGGTTTTGCTAAAAAACCCTAAAAAGTAATTGTGTATGCAATGAAAAAGGCAAACAAATTGCAAAAACTATCCATACTTCATTATTCAGAACCGTAGTATGCCCACCTGTGAGAAACAACACTCACGAGACTATTAGGTTTTTGATAAAATATATTTCAAATAATATAAAATATATTTAGAAAAAGTAAAAAATGAGATAAATAGGGATAAGAACTCATTTTCACTATTTCATTTGTATTTGACCAAAAACAAATTCCAAAAGCCCTTTTTCACCTCGTATTTCGGCGGTTGATTGCGAAGAGATCGCGTGATCATTCGACGAATAGTCTATGTAGAAACAGTAAGTACCTCATCTCCTTCCTTTTAAATGGTTTAAAATTCATTTTAATCAATTAGAAGATGAATTTTTGGGTGAATTTTTGGACCATAGGTACACGCTGGGGCCGCCGCAAGTGCCCTATATCAGGGCCTACGGAAATCAAGGATTTCCGTAGGTGCCTAACTATTCACCTGTGAAAACCCCACTCTATAACCAAAGCCCAGTCGCAACGAATTAAAACCCAAAAGAAAAATATACGCTGGACCAAAACAAATTCTAAATTATGATAATTAAAGGTATTAACTTCTTTCCTTCATCTCCATGCAATTATTTTGGTTGCAAAGATGTTGGAGTGGAGAGAAAGAGAGCATGAATATGATGATGCAATGGATTTGAACCATCCCGACACCATAAATTCCCTACGATAGTGTGGTTTATTAAAATTCTTCAAGATCCAGGGCATGAGAGTCCAACTGAGACTGTTGGAATATTTGGTCTGTATGTGGGACATGGACCAACAAGTATTCCATCTGGGTGTTCATGTGCTCTCCTTGGACATCAAAGACATATACTTATTGATAGGTTTTTCCCATTATGGGGTGAAAGTGACCTTAACAAGAGTTGGAGGTGGGTGTTTACCGATGAGTGAATACATAAGACTCTATTGTGAACCCGAAGACGAGCGACGCAAGGGAAAGGTGGCTATCAGAGGGGTTCATGATCTGACCTTGAGAACCATCCTTTTCACTATTGCATGGATGGTAGGGATTTATTTTCCACACATGGCTCTACAAAGATATTTCCAGTATGCGATATAATGCACGGAACCTCGTCTGTTCAACTGGTGTGATGGGTTTCTCCGTAGCATGAAGAGCCAGTTGACCAAGAGCAAGAACGGGGATCTAAAACAGTTTGGGTATGGATCCATTTTGGTATATTTCTTCCTGTAAAGAGTCCCTCACTTTTTCTTACAGGTATATTGGAATATAGCAGCGCCACGAGATCTACAGATGAAGTGGTGGTGTGATCTCATGTCTAGACATGTGGCATGTCCCATTATTAGATATAATGACACCTTTTTCAATTGGTTGGAGCCCCAGATCTTGATGATCGATGAATAGGCATATTTCAGGCTATATTTTCACAATGATTCTAACTTAGTGTTACCTTAGGGTTCTTAGTGGGGGGAACTAGGTAAGAAAGACATTTTTATTTTATAGTGTTTTTGTAAATTTTTCAAAATATTAAATATTTTTATGTGTTTTTCAATCCAATGACTAATCAAAAGTATCCTGATTATATAGATGTAGGGCCATTCTGACCCCCAGGTACATCCCCTATCCAGAGGTGAGGGGAAGAAGCGGTAGTCACAGGATGGGATATGGATGACTACGAAGCAATAGAACAGAATCTGGAGGGTTTGACTGTAGGTATCCCAGATATGTCGATCGACAAGGTCCTGAGGCATTTCCAGTGCCATACTATACGAGTGGATGGTCCATTGAGATGATTGATCCATAGGGTATCATGACCAATAGTGTGTTACCAAGACCAACATCCATGGTGCCATTTTTGTAGAAGCTATGAGCTTCATTTTTGACATTTTGGTCTTCGGACAAAAAACAATCTTTTTGTAAAAAACTTTTGATCGTTATATATATACATGAGGCTTCTACTGACTTATTTTTCTTTATATGATACATGTGATTTGTGATTGGATTTATAAATGTCTCAGATGTTTGTCTAACACATAATTAGCTAATGCATCAGTTAATGTATTTAGACATCTAGGTATGTGTTGATACTCGATATAATCAAAATAACGTTCCAAGAGGCGAATTCGTAAATATACCCATAACAAAGTAGGACTTTGAATAGCATAGACATGAATTAACTGTAACACCACTAGCTGCGAATCAAGTCTTATAACCAGACGACAAATCCCAAGTAAGATAGCATTAGTCAAAAATTCGATAATGACTTTATACTTTGCTATATTATTGGTTGCACGATCGAGGAAAACACCATGTAGACTGATATGTTCATTTTTGGGTTAATAGATTTCCCTTGCAATAAAAGCTAGGTTCTGAGTGCTACGACTAGCGGCATCGACAAAGCCAAGGTAGGGTAATGAAAACTCCTACATATGAAAACCAAGCACAACCCAAGATAAGCCGTCGAGGGTAGAAACCGAATAACGAGAAAAACGCACAAACGTAGCACACAACAGTATGATACAGTAAAATACAAGCACTCATGCCAAGATAGCCTAAGCATAGTACTTCTTCAAGTAAATCCAATTTATGGGTTCACTCAAAGGAATTCCATCATATAATAACTCATAGGCTCCCTTCTCCAACACTCGTTTGATGATATAGGGGCCTCGCCACATAGCTTCGAATTTTCTAGCACCTAGAAAATCACGATCTTTCTCATAGAGGAGAACTAGATCACCCTTAGACAAAACATGTGGTTTGACATGTTTGTCATATTGGGCCTTGACGTGGTTCTTCTGGGTTTCAATAACTAGGGTGGCATCTTGATAGGATTAGTCCACTTGCATAAGATACAACAGATGTTTTTCTTCAGCAAAGGTGTTTGGAAGAAGTTCAACAACTAGTTTCAACGATGGGATTTCACATTCAATCGGTAGGACAGCTTCTAAACCATACACTAATTGGAAAGGTGTAAACCCCATGGTAGACTTCATGGATGTCTGATAATACCATAACGTTGAAAACAACATCGTGTTCCAACTCGTTTTGTGAATTCCTATAATCCATTGAAGCATGGTGATAAGAACTTTGTTGATTGCTTCAACTTGTCCATTGGCCTGTGGGTAGTAGGGGATTGAGTTTTCGTGTCGAAGACCCAAATTTTCTGTGAGCTCATACATCATGAAGTTCTGAAAGTGGCTACCATGATCAGTGATGATAGACTGTGGGATTCCAAATCATGCAATGATGTGATTGAATGTGCATAGAGCTGCAGTTTTTCCAGTGTTTTCGAATGTTAGCATCGCCTCAACCCGTTTAGTGAAATAATCCATGGCTACAATAATGTATCCATGCCCCTCATCCGAGTGAGGGTTATAGGTCATGAAATAGATACCCCATTTAGCGAAAGTTCCAATGAAAACTACAGGGTGTAAGGGAGAGGGATGAGATCTTATCTTATTGTTGTATGTTTGGCAAGCATGAAATTTTTGAACGATAGTAATACAATATTTAAATAAAGAAGGCCAAAAATACCCTGCATGTAAGATCTTCTGGGTAGTAGCATACCCAGACATGTGACCACCACATGCTCTAGAGTGGAATTCATTTAAAGCTTTCTCAGATTCATCATAGGTGAGACAACATCAAAAAACTGAGTCAACCCCACGATGATAAAGAGTGTCACCGAGGATGATGTACTGAAGGGCTTGGTAGTGTATTCGACGACAGCTAGTGCTAGAAAAATTGGGCCGAAAAGTCTGAGTTTGGAGATAGACAATGATATCCCCATACCAAGGATCATCAGAACTGATCAGAAAAAGGGATTCGTCGGGTAAAGAATCCTCTGCTACATTTTTTGTCTCAGTATAGGGAAGGTCACATATCAGTTCGACAAACACCAGGGATTTATTATACTTAGCACGTTCGAATTCTAATTTAAAATCCTAGAGAATGACTATCCATTTGGATTATTTTCCCCCCAGCAATTGGCAGGTAAGAATGTGTTGCATGGGGTTGCAATCAGAAATTACGATGGTTTTGCGTAGTAAGATATAGTGACAGAATTGTTGGACAGCTTGGATAGCTACCAAGGCCAATTTTTCAACATGTAAATACTTGGATTTCGTAGTCGTGAGACTTCGAATCAAATAATAAACAACATGTTCATCGTGTAAATCATCTTCTTGGACTAGAACCATGGCAATGGTCGAGTCTGAAATAGCGAGATAAAGGAAATAATCTCGACTATAATCGGGCGGGAAAAGTAGTGGGGTATGGGTTAAAGTTAACTTCAAAGCATCAAAGGCTTTGTTGGTAGTGGTGTCCCATACAAAATTAGATCCTTTCTTTAATATTTGAGTAAATCCGAGTGTTAGCTCAGGGTAATTTGGGATAAAACGATGTAGAAAGTTTGCCTTCCCTTGCAAACTTTGTAGCTGGTGAAGTGAGGAAGGAGGAGGGAGGTTGAGGATCACCTTGACCTTAAAAGAATCTACCCTGATCCCCTAAAGTGACATAATAAATCCCAGGAGTCGTCTGAACTCCACAGAAAAGACACATTTGTGTGGGTTTAAGCGTATACAATAGAATCGACAGTGAAGGAAAATGGCTCAAAGGTGGGCTGGATGATCACTACGATGCATGGAATGCGCTGGTAGGTCATCTAAATATGGTTGAACATTGTGCTTAATATCATGGAAATCATAAGACATAGAATGTTGAAACTTTGCACTAATGTTATTTAAAATGAACCGTAGTTTCCAGTAGGAAAAAGTGCCCCAAGGACAAATAAAAGAGGTTTTGTGTTGATCCACGGGTACGATATTGATTTGATTATATCCGGAGAAACCATCCATCAAAGAGAATATTTCACTTCCAGCGCAACTATCAACGATTTGTTCAACAAAGGGGATTTGTCCTTAGGACAAACTTTGTTGATATCCCTATAATCAACACAGACACAGATCGTACCTTGTTTCTTGTTAACTAGAACTAGATTAGATACTCAATCAGTCAAAGCCACTCGATAAATAAAGACGACTTTAAGAAGTTTTTCTACTTCAAGCTTAATAGCAGCCGCTTTACCGGGGTGGACCAGGCGAAGTCTCTGCTGGATGATTTTGGCGCTCGGGTACATCTTGATTTCATGTACAAAAATATCAGGGTCGATACCTAGCATATCTTCGTATCTCCATGGGAATATGTCATGAAATTCTTGAAAAAGTGATTTATACGTAACAACCTTATCGGTGGAACAAGAATCTCCGATGTGGACATTTTCGACAACTCTAGGTTTAATAGATATGTCGAGGGGGATGGTGGGAGAAATGTTTCTTAAGTTCCCTTTGTATAACACATCATGTGTGGATTCAGGAACCAAATAAATAACGACAACGGTCGATGGAGTCGAGATCCGTTGGTAACTCTCGATGGTGTGTTGTTCGAGAAAGAGAATGGAATGATGATGTCCATCATCCCAAGGGGTATATTCCATCGACATAACTAACATAATCATCTCGTTCATGGGAAAAATAATGTGGAATATATCAGGAGATGAATCACTGAGAGAGGGAGTAGAAGGGCCAATCGATTGAATGTTTGGTAAGAGGATTCAACCAGACTTAAAGGCATCTAGTCATCATAGCGAACATAATCACCGGATGCAGGAACTATACATGGGTTAGAAGACACGGGAGTTTCCCAAATGAATGTGGATATCATGTTAATAGAGGCAACCAAAGGAGGTGAAACATTGGGTGGTGGGATTGGAAACATACCCATCAAAGTGGAATCTTTTAGTAGACCCACACCGACATTCTCGTACCCAGGGGGTGTCTTTGCAATGAAAGGTACATTGTTGGTACATGTATCAGAGTTAAATAAGGCCAGTTGGTCTACTGTAACTACTTTTCCCTGATGTGGAAAGTGCACGATACGAAAAAGAGTAGACAGGACTTCATGCATGGAATCGATCCAGCTACAGCAAAGTAAAAGATTCTAATCGAGAGGTGCATCAAAGACCTCAACTTCAACGCTGACTGGTTTTCCTTCTAACGTAATAGGAAATTAAGGGAGAACACTATAGGGTTTAAAGCCAGAGCCATTAAAGGCTTTGAGCATGTTGTGTGATTCAGTTAAGGGAGGAGAGCCAATGGATTTCCAGTAGACGATAGACATGACACACGTTGCGACACTCTCATCAATAACTATTCTACAAATATTCGTGTCGGTGACAAAATTTTTATTTGAAATGCGAGTTGAGGGGGTAACCTTAGAATGTGATCTTCCAAGTCAAATATCATTAAATTCATATCCATGGGGTCGATTCCACCGATAGCTTTCAACAATTCCTTCCATTGTGTGGGACAACTCTAAAGGACTTCGAGGGCTGACATCGCAGATGGTACTTCTGCCATATCTTTTACGATACTGTAGTTCTGGGAATCACACGCATGGGGATTGAAGGAAAAATTTTGAGCCACACCCTTAGGAGGAGGGCGAAGGACTATATCGGAGCTTGGTCGTTCGAGATGAAGAGGACCGTTGGAAGGTGGAGTCGAGGGAGATTATTGAACCAATGGAGGTGGCATATCGTCAACTTTCTCCTTAGAGGAAGAGTAATATTTGACACGAGTGGTAAGTGTGATCTCATTCTTCTTTGAATCACCATTACACATAACTACATAGGAGGTAGTGGAGGAAGAAGGTTGATCATGGATGACCAATTGAGCATGTTGTTGAGAAGGGAAGGGTTGATACAAGATGACATGTGTAGGAGGTTTTGGGGTCCCGTGGAGGAACTTCGTGACCTCAGTGCATCTCAGACAGTCCTTCATGTAGTGATCATCACCATAGATAAGGCGAGGGTAGCGAGGTTTTTGTTTAGCCTTATCATCAGCAAGTTGTGACTTGGTCTTGTTGGGTTGTGGATTGTTATTTTTATCCTCCTTATTCCTACCCTTCCCTTTTTTGGATTTATTCTTACTCGTAGGAGTTGATTGAAGGATGTTCACTTCTGAAGTTTTACCGGTGGGAGTGGTGGGCGTTGGAGAATTTTGAACATTAGAAGCATAGGATTTGGGCGTGGTGTGAGAGGCCCACACAGATTGCAGTTTGGCATGGAAAGTACCTATCACACCATTGGCAGCATGAGAAGTTGTTGGGGTTGTTGAGGTGGTTTTGGTAGAAGGATGAGGTGCCCCAGGAGAAGATCATAAAGAGTACCCATTTTTGAATAAATAAGATCAATATACTGGGCACGAGTGATCGCATGTTCTTCGGTGAAAAATCTTCCCATAGTAATGTCTTTAGATATGTCATTCACAAAGGATTTTGTGAACCATTCTTCCAATAAATGATCGAGAAGATCAAGTTTGATTAGACATCTTCTTCGTCTCCACTCATGAATGTGATTGGAGATATGAGTGGACTTACTTTTCTTGAAAGAACTCAAAATCTCAGTTCCCGTTTCATAATGGATTGGAAAATGGTAGTGAGTGAGGAAATCCATAGCTAGGGAATTGAAATCAGTGAATAAGCCTTGCGATAACTCTATATACCACTTCACGGCTGAACCCATGAGAGTTCATTGGAAAATACGTAACCGAATGGAGTCATCCATCAAAGAGTTGGATGAACACCAAAGGTGGAAAGTCATGACATGATTTTTCGGATCCTCTCTTTGTTTACCATCGAACTTAGGAATGTCAGATGGTAGTTTGGCTGGTATGACAGGCCAATGAGGAGAGTGATGGATAGGGTCATTCAAATTTCTAGATGGATCGGGGAGGTCCAAAGTGGAAAAAAGGGGTAACTTTCTATTCACATGAGGGTACTGGTGACTTTGGGGAGGAAGTCTCGTCGGTATACCAGTAGGACCGTAAGCAGTTTTCATATAATGTGAAGATTCAAGTAGAGCTAGTTGTTGGTGTGGAGGCATGTGGCCCGTCGGGTTTGGTTGGTTAGGGATGTTCCCTTAGAAATGAGTACTAGACTGAACATTCAGGCCCCAAGTGGGATTCAAAGAACCCGGATATGTTTGACCATAGTTTGGGGGTACCGAAACACTGGTTTGAGAAGGTTTCCCCCCAGAGGGTTGTGGGTTTGCTTGAAGGTTCCAAAGGTGAGCTAACAAGTTTGATGTGTTCGGTCCATATTTTGAATTATAAGTTCCAACCTGAGAGTGTTCTCCATATGGAGGAGGCACCCCAATTTGAGCGTGACCCCTAGATTGAGGTTTCCCCCTAGCATAAGATTTCCCCCCAGTAAGAATCTGGTAACTAGAAGTGAGTAGATGATGAGTGCTACCAATTGGATTGGAGACACTAGGGCCAGATACACCATGAAGAGGTGGATAAGACCCTCCAGAGAGGACTTGGGAAGGAGTAGGAACATAACCAGTAAAGGTATTATTCCCAAGTGGTACTCCGGATGGAATTTGGGTATGGATGGCAGCAAAAGGATTCAAAGAATTATACCCAAGAGGAAGAGAAGGGGTAGGTCTAGAGGAACGTGGTGTACGAATGGGAGCATGTTTAACCACTATATTCCTAGAGGGAATAGTCATAGAATGAGGAAGAGTGGTAGAGTGGGCCATTTGAAAAGGGATGGTTGAACTAGGGATAACTGACTGGGCTTCTGAGCCAGCAAAGAGATAGGAAACTGTACTGGAAAAATGACCTAGGGATACTATGAGGACGATAGACATCTTGGGTAGCTCAGGGATGGAGGGTATATCTTCTCCTGCCCCTAATCCATAAAGGTATTGCACCATACGAGGTGGGATTCTGACTATGTCAGTAGTCCAAAAAGGATCATCATCTCCAAAAGGTCTAGTTAGGGTTCCAGCAGAAAAAACAACAAGTTCCCCAAAAGAATTCATCTGAAGAAAATGTCTTTCATATCCAGGAGGGATGCGGAAAGATTCCATAGAATCGAAAATAATTCAGAAACATTCCAAAGAGGCTGAAACTTCCTCTTGTTTTACGTTGGTATCCTGGACTTCACTCTGTTGAGGAGATCCCTCAGATGTGTGAGGGGGTATAGGGGTAGAATCTTCCATGTTTTCCGGTGGAAGTCCCTGTACCCTGCATGAATGATGGGGAGGGTCTATGATGGTGGAACCAAAAATTCGACGAAAAAAATCTATGGCCAACTACGAAAATAAATAGCACTCGCTAATAAAATCCAGAGGTCAAACTAGGCAAACAAACCTTCTTGTTTTGAATTCACTAGTTGGTGATGAAATCCAACGTCACAAGACTGAGATAAGAAGGGGTTTGGCTAGGGTGGAAAAGTTACGTTGATGACGTGCTTAACGGACTTACACCCTGGTGCAAGCTCCCACACATAATTATGGGTATACCCTCCAAGGAGCTCGAGTGAGTCCAGCCAACGTCAATTCCAGGTACCATGAAGGCTTGCCCCTCCACATCCACCTTGTGTAAGACTCTAATAAGATAGGCTGCTAAAGTTACAACAAACAATAGTGATGCCTGGGGAAATAGTCGACATTCTGATCCACACACAAGGGCAGGGTATCGAGCCCAAAATCAAATTGAAAGGATTCCACTCATCATTGTGGGTATACCTTAAAGAAACCCCCATAATATGTGCAATCTCTACACTAAGACCAACAAAGCAGGGTGAGTAACTATGTCAATCTGAATGCGACCTCAGGTTTGACCCTTGTGTGAGAAGGGCTTCCCAGGACAAAATGTTGAAAATGGATTTGAACACTCCCTATCACAAGATAATATTGTGTGTTTTGTTCTTTAGAGAGTGTGTGTCACTACCTATTCCAAAGGTCTAGCCTAGCTAATGTTGGTGTAAAAGAGCCCTAGGAAAAAGTTACTAGTTAAATTTTAGAGTTTCACAATATTATTAAGGGTTGTTGTTACTCAAGACGGAGACGGGAATGAAACCAATGTTGTGTAAGACTTCGACCCAATAATGTGAAAATAGAAATGAACGATGAAAACTTTCGTTCAATGAATCCTATCTACAGTAGGGAGAAAGTATTTTTCTGGAACAATGCAAACTACAATGTACAATTCCTTTCTTTGAATGTAGTACCAAACAATCATCAACAATGTAATTTCACTATTCGTTATTTTGCAATGTTTCAAATGCCAATATTTTTTGTATAAATGATTGCTTAAAATACTAAAAAGAATTCAATTTTTTCCTTTCAAGAAACCAAAACAGAGATGTAACTAAGAAAGGATAAGCAATCAATGAAAATAAAGCACTCAACAAACACCCAAATGATCTTTCAATGGAGATAAAAAATAAAAATTGATAAGAAAATGTCTCTTCAAATATGAATAAGAAATGTTTTTTTGATCATTAAGCAATCCAGAAGATGTAACCAACCTACAAATCCAAATCCAAACCAAGACCTTTGATCGAGAAAGAACTCAGACGCAAGTCTAGAGATTATATCATTTTCGATAAAAATAAAAAACAAAGATTGAAAAAAGATCAAAAGAGAGGTATTCGATCTCCGAAACCAATCAAGATTAGGTTGAAACAATAAGAAGAATTCAAGAATTGGCATTAAAAATCCTTGTCCAGTTGTCTAAAGAAAAACTAGACAGCAGTAGAGGCCAAAACCCAAACCAAAAAAACAAATCAAACGCCACCGCAGGTGGGAAATATAACATAGTGTGGAAATGGATGATTTTTGTGAGCCAAAAACATGTAGGGTGTTGAAATACCACATTGAAACAAACAACCAGGGTGTGGAAATGAATGGCTTCTACAAGCTATCTATAAGGTGTAGTGCAGACATGTTTGAAAAATCAAGAAATTAGGGGAAAAAATAAAAACATCTAGGTGGAGTTTTAAACACGGGGAGAGTGAATGGGTTTCCCAAAGACTCAAAGATTGATATCAAGTAAAAAAAATAGGTCAAAAGAAAATGGCCAACAAAAAACCACAATCAAGTTGTCTTCCCCAGTGGAGTTTCCAATTTTGTTATCGGGTAAATCGGTAGATGCTGACATGAACCGATCCCCCTAGATCCACCTGGATCTAGAACAAAATGAGATGGAACAAGACGCTTTCCCTAAGTTGCAATCATTGAGTTTACTATCTTAAGAGGAATAGATAACATACCTTATGAATTTCTCCCTTGTATCTTTTTTGTCCCCGCTTTACTCTAGTTCTCTTGTAGAATCAGATCTACGATAACACAAGCCAATCGATGTGAAAGAAATAATAGTAGAACTCAGTGACAACCTAAACATGTGATCAAGGAATCATGTAATAAATACTAATCATTTTATGGGAAAGAGACGTGTCACCATATTATATTAATGAAAAGTGGAAGATACAACTAAATTTCCTTGATGTCGCAAGTTCCCTTTTAGTGGTCCTTCGTCCCAACACACACATACACTTGCTCCGAAATTCACATGAAGATGATCCACAAAAGCTTGATGGAAAAATGGAGGCCTCAAGCATCACTAAGAATAGGATTCTTCACACAATATTTAGCCTATTCTCTCACCAATTATCTTCTTGATCTTGCTCAACTGTGCTTAACCTTTTCCATGAGAATCCCATGATTATATAGGAGAAGGTGAAGTGGTTAAAAGGATGAGGATGATCCCACCAAATCAGAGAAACTAGTAGGATTGCAACCACAGGGACGCCACCTCACATTCTAGAATATTCCCCTTATAGAAACTTCGTGAAACCTCTTTCCTCTTTTAGCTTTGGAATGTCGTCGCACCCTGCCTATATAGCAGCCTACGGAAATCCCATGGGCCATCTATAGAGAAGCCTGTGAAAATGATGGATTTTTGCACTATGTAGTATGGACAGCCTACGAACCCTTTCTAAAAAACAACCTTGTAGAGGAGGAAAGAAGTTGTTTTTCTCAGGTAAAAAGTCTTGTTGGGAGCCTTAACACATGTTTGTGATATCATCATTAGAATGAACAAAATAATGTGTAACAGAGAGGTTTTCCCCGGTTGAGGGTTTTTGATATAAATCTCTGTGTACTATGTGTATGAGTCATTGATTAAATTTTGTTTTCCTTAAGAATCTATATGCATTGCTTTACTTCACAGGTTTAAAACTTACATAAATAAGCAAACCCTTGCGATATAGTGAACAACATACCCCTTCAACTCACATAGAAGAGGTAGAAAAATCCATAGGAGAGCAAGGAAGAACAAAGAGTCTTGTGGAAACTTTCATAGGCCAAGATGAAATATGGTGGGAAACACATTCCCCCCCGATTACAGAGATGGACGACTGTGTCGAAATACTTTGTTCAAATATTTGGTGACAAGAAACTATCCAAAGATGCAGATATTCCTACATTCAAACTCAACTACGATCCAGCAGAAAATATCCAACATTGTGAAAGTGAATGGTGAAGAACTGGATACAAGGATGAAAGGGTATGGCCCCATATGTTTCCAAGTACATTAGATGATATACCAAACAAATGGTACAAAATTTAAGAAGCCTATGGGCACACTTCCAACCGGACCAAAATTAAAATAAATTTTGTCCAAGAATTCGAATTTAATCCAGTAGAGGAACACTTGAAAGATGCGCCATTCCATATAAAAATATTTCTAGAAAGTCCTTCACCATCTCAACAGAAAGAAAAGGAAAAGATATCGATCGATGAAGGATTGACATCAACTTACAACTTTATGTTGGTAGAAAACAAGGAAATCTTGACTGCTCAGAGGATTGATATGGAGAATATAAAATAGCCAAGACAGAGATTCCAATGGAATAAAGACCATCCAACATTACAAAATCATGTGAAATCAGTATTAAGCATAGACACAGAACACAAAGAGAACCCATAACAACCTGACTTCCAAAAATGTTTTATGAAAATTGAAGAAGGAGAACACCATCTTGATGAAACAAAGCCACCAGAATGGATCGACACAGAAATAAGAGAAAACGAATTTGACATGTCAAATGATGACCGACCAAAAATGGTGAGAGTAGGTGATTATTGGTCTGATAAGAAGACAATCGACATAGTCAATCTATTAAAAGAGTACAAAGATGTTTTTTAACGTGACTACAAGGACATGAAAGGACTTATAGAGGAAATGGATGAAATGAAGATTGAACTGATCCCAGGAGAAAATCCAATTAAAAAGTGACCATACAAGTTAGCACATAAGTACAAACTGATCATTCAAAAAGAGATCGAAGGAATGCTACAAGAAGACATCATTTTTCCAATGAACAAAGCATAATGGGCAAGTCAAATGGTGGTACAACCAAAGAAGTTGAGAATTTGTGTCGACTTTCGGGGACTAAACAAATAGAATGTAACATATTTGTTCCCCACCCCTTTTGTTGATGAAATCATAAATGAAGTCACTGGTCATGAATATTATTCATTTACTGATGGATTCTTGGGATACAACCAGGTTCCAATCACAAAAGAAGATCAGTAAAAAGAAACTTTTGTGTCGAAATTTGGATCTTTTACCTACAGATTCATGCCATTCAGACTAAAGAACGCACCAATAGTTTTTTCAAGAATAATGGGAAAATCATTACAAGAATACATCTACAAAACCATGGATGTATACTTTGACAATTGGACAACCTATAGTCTACTCAAAAATCACATAAAATGGCTTCGACTTATGTTAAAATGTTGCAGACAGATTCAACTATCACTTAAAATCAAAAAATTCATATCCATCACACCTATTCGAATCTTTCTTAGACACGTGGTATGTAAAGATTGAGTGAAGGTCAACATAGCTAAAATAAATATTATCCTTGATCTAAAACCACCCGTGAATAAAAAACATATCAAAATTCTATTG
The DNA here is from genome assembly GCA_009831015.1 of Picea engelmannii. Taxonomy (NCBI): domain Eukaryota; kingdom Viridiplantae; phylum Streptophyta; class Pinopsida; order Pinales; family Pinaceae; genus Picea; species Picea engelmannii. The sequence continues at coordinate 1,060,226 of ML777701.1, read as the reverse complement.
GGTCATACTGGCTATTACAGGAAGTTTATGTGCCACTAATCAGACATCACCTTCCCAATGGATGAGCTTCTACAAAATATTTTGAATTCAAATGGAGCCAAGACCGCCAATAATCCTTCAAAATTTTAAAGAATAAGTTGGTTGAAGCACCTATTCTCAAATTTCTAGATTGGTCGAGAAAGTTTCACGTCCATGTTGATGCGTCGAACATAGTTGTTGAGTCAGTTGTAGCTCAACCATACGATGAAACAATGGATCAAACAAACGGATATGCAAGTCGGAAATTGAATAAATCAGAAATAAATTATTCGAATACAGAACAGGAAGCCTTATCAATGATTTTCACACTACAAAAGTTTTGTTATTATTTGTTGGCAAACCCTTTTACATTTTTTACAGACCATCAAGAATTAAAATACTTAGTCAATAAACCAGTCAATCAAGGAAAGATCTGTCGGTGGCTACTGTTATTTCAGGAATTTGAATTTGATGTAATCATTCGACCAAGAAAAAGGAGTGTTCGACCTAATCACTTGTCATGACTAGAAACAAGAGAATATCTAACAGGAATCAACGATGACCTCCCATATGCACATTTATTCAGAGTATAAGTTTCACCTAAGGATTTAGAAGACATTTCCAATTTCTTAGAAGAAGAAAAATCCCTGGAGGACCCCCCGACAAACAAAAAGAAAACTCTAGCCATGAAAGTTGCAGAATTCACAATAATTAATGGATACTTATAAAAAATAGAAATGGATGACATCCTTAGAAGATGTGTGCTAGAACATGAATAGGAGGATATCATCAACAAATACCATGCAGGAGAAACTAGAGGACATTTTTAGGCACATGGCACTTATCCATCGAGGATGCATAGCATTCATTTCAGGCAGCCACACCACTTTGAGCCTATATCACTCTAAGAGTTTTTCATGCTTCACAATCCAAAACCCCTAAAGTGCCAAAGTACTCAAGACACATGGCACTCATCCATCAGTATCCATGATAACACAATGACGTTAGGCCACCATGTCATATTCGGGAGATCATCCCCTGGAAGATATTCTTGTTCGACCTTCAAATCTCCCAAGCGCCAAAATTGGCTCCATCTCTAAACATGATTAAAAGGATTCTGGATTTGGTAGAAAGATAAATTTTAGCGAGGGAACTAACATAGAAAGGCATTCCCATATCACGGGTTGCGACAAGATCGACGACCACACTTCATTGCGGGGATGGAAATTGATCAAACGATAAAATCTTGGAGCGGTCCCGCAATCGAAACCATGATATAGCTAAAGAGGTACTTGGAAGTTGGTGGTGGATTGTGGGGGTCAAAGCAGTGTGCATCCAAACCTCCCTTGGAAACTTCCGTAATCACGTTCTTATATAGGGCCCAATCCAAGAGAATCACATGGAAACAAACTAGGCATTAAGCCTCATCTTGATCCCAAGGAGAAATCAATTAATGAAAGAAGTACTGGTGGTTGAACAATTGAATTCCCCGTTAAATGGAAGCATGGGGGGTCTGGCCAAAGAGACAGAAAGTTGTCAGCCTGAAGTACCATAGAGGGAAGTTTCTCCTACAAGCCCATACTGACCAGAGTTTCCTTATGAAATAAGGAACAAGACAGACAAGAGAAGATGAGGGCCAGCTCACAGTGGTGGACTATTTTGATTATAAATACATCTGATGAATAACATAATAGTATGAGGGGGGTTTAGCCCAAGACTGGAGGAGGTTTTGAGAAATTTTTATGACTATATATTTCAGTTTGTAATTCGGAGGGGAATGTACCTATAAATTGTATTGTTATTGAAGATCCGTATGAGTTGTTTCATCGGATTTGTCTCCTGTGTTATATGTCCTATTCTTCATCTTGTTTGAACGTATTGTAGATTTTAAGGCTTAAAATTTGCCTTTGATTGATAGATTCCTGATGCGGTAGAGGATCTGTTGTAAGCTTCCCTATTTATCATTGTTTATTGTTCAGACACATCTAAATTCTATGTACTTTGTTCTATTCTTCTTCTTGTTTGAATGTATTGCATATTTTAAGGATTAAATTTTGCCTTTGATTGATAGATTTCTGATGTGGTAGAGGATTTTCTCTAAGCTTGCCTATTTATCATTATTTATTGTTTAGACACATCTAAATTATCTTTGCAGAGAGGATCTCTACTTAGTGAACATTCGTCTTTATGTTATTCTCTTATTATTCTCTTCATCATTATACAAATCTTTTGTCTGATAGGGAGATTAAATGCCTTCGATGAGAAGACTGTTTATGACTCCATATCCCAATGGTCTATCACTGATCTAAAGTGATATCTTTTATCTTTCCCTTTCTTTAAAGTCTTGTCGATCCACCTACTCAAACCATTTTAATACATTTACATTTTGATGGGTACTAGGATTATCCTCTAGAAGTATGAAGGTGGCTCTCAGTGCTAACATTTAATGGCATCGTTGTTGAGGATGGAAGTGAATATATCTTCCCTGGGATAATGAAAATGAAGAGATCCAGTTTTAGATGCCAAACTAAAGTTGGAAAAATTATTATGACTGCTCATCTTTCACCATGGAGACTCCATTGTTCGAAAATATATTGGTGACTCCACTGGTTTGAAATGGACAAGATTTTAGCTCAGAGGTATACTTTCTATGTTTTTTCAAAGATATTTGGTTTCCCTAATCCAGAGCCTAGTAGAGATGAATACGAAAGTAGCCTTCCTAAATTTCGAGGAGAAGAGAGGTAGGTACCAGCTGAACATTTGCTGAATTTTCATGATTTTATTCATCAACTTCATATCATGCATGAAGGTGTTCAGATCAATCTTTTTAGGTATTCATTAGAGGGGATTTATCATGATTGGTGTCGATCTCTTCGCATTGCAAGCATCATCTCTGTGATAGGTTTTCATGCAACTTTCAATTCATTTTGTAAAGAGTGTTTTTCAGCTAAGTATATTTATGAAAACTGTTATGATGAATTTTCTTTGTTTCATAAATATTCTGCTAGTCACGAAAACCAGATTTGTGATGAAGCAGTTATTGTGGAGGAAATAATTTTCCATGAAGATAAAGAGGTGTTGAATGATATTAATTATGATAGAAATAACACAGAAACATCTGGCATCATATCAAATGTATCTATTGTTTTAAATGTTTATGAATATCAACATGTCTCTTTTGAATATTTTGATGTCGAAGAGAAAGTGTATACATCAATGGATATTTCTCCTGATTATGAAGTTGAGATAAATGATAAGTTAGTTAAAAAAACTAGGGAAGATTCCTCTCTGGTTTTTTTTTCCTAGATTTTTAGAATTGAAGGAAGATTTTTTTTTCTTCTCTTATGAAGAAAGTGCAGAGGATATTTCTTTTTTTGAAATAGATGTCTTTAGTATCCCTGCTTATGATGAAGAAGTTGTTTCAAATACTAACCAAGAACAACCAATTTTTTATGAATATCCCATCGAAGATGATAAAGATCAGAGTTTTTTCATGGCTTCTTGGGAACCTCGTATCATGGTACTTGTATATACTAATTATGAATCTGATCCTTGGGAGAGCCATGAAGGAGAAAAGGAAGAGATAAATGTGAAACTTATCTTGGGTCTAGCTCTTAAAAATGAGCAGATATCACCTGGGATTAGCAAGCCTGCATCAATCCTTTATCCACTTGTACATGTCGAGAACATCAAACAACATGTGTGCAATGATGAAATAAAGGAGGAAACTGTTTTCCAGTCTAGCATGCCTTATTATAAATTTTATGACCCTCTCGGGTTATATATGGATTTGAACTTTCCAAAATCATTGGAGCCTCCAAAATTAATCATCTTATCATGCTTTGGAGGTATTGTCAATGTTCCAAAACATGTTTTTATTCTGTTGTCATACTTCCCTTACCTTTTATGGATCATGTGCAGTGAAAAGAATATTTTTGTTACCAAACAATTTGGGTGGCTATGGTGGAAGTTTGTATTCACATGAGCATTGTAAAGGTCAGTTAGAGTAGGATCTTGTATATAAATAAGCACCTATGCAAGATTTTCATTTTTCAGTTTTCTTTTAGTATTTGAATAAGTGATCCCATAGCCCTAGGATAGGACACTGAAGCTGCTTGTTCTTGGCATCTCACAAAGAGCATGCCATCCCTTGTGGAGCCAATGTTAGCACATAAAGTTTTCATGGGTCGTATGTAGTTGTTATTAATACCTAGGTCCACACCTTTGCCACATCTCTCTTTTCTGCATGCCTTCCTATAAGTTTCTCCTCTTCTATTTGATAAAGTCAATCCGGTCAAGTCCTTTGTATGCACAGGAAAAAAACTATGAGAAAAATGCAGCGTTCAAAGAAATCCATTTCAGTATTGAAATACAAGCAAGCAGGAAGGTTCAATTTTCAACGACAGAAATCCCATGTGCATTTTAGATTAATGACTCTCATGTATTCGAAATTTCAAAGTCGTGCAAGGATTAACGATCAGACAGAAGATCTGAAGTCCTAAAGTAACAGAAGTTTTCCATGTCAACCGAGAGAAAGTCATTTCGGGAGATTTTCATACGCGCATTCAGAAGCTCCAAAGCCTGAAGTGTTGAAGTAATGAGAGCCTTCCACGTCGACTGGGAGAAATTTACTTCGGTAGATTTATGTCGGAGCATCCCGAAGTCCCAAATATCCAGAGTCTTGAAGTGACATCAGGTTTCCACATCATTTCAATCCCTACCACTCCACGGGTGTTTTCAACTCATCACATGGCACTTATCTACCGAGGATGCATAACATTCATTTTAGGTTTCCATGTCACTTCGGGCCCATACCACTCTGGGAGTTTTTCATGCTTCACAATCCAAAACCCCCGAAGCCTAAATTTTCAAAGTGTTGAAGACACATGGTGCTCATTCATCAGTATCTGTGATAACACAATGACGTCAGGCCACCACGTTATATTCGAGAGATCATCCCCTGGGATATATTCTTGCTCGACCTTCAAAGCTCCCAAGAACCAAAATTGGCTCCATCTCTAAACATGATTAAAAGGATTCTGGAGTTGGCGTACGGATAAATTTTAGCGGGGGTGCTAAAATAGCAGGGTGTTCCCAGATCATGGGTTGCGACAAGATTGATGGCCACACTTCATTGCAGGGACAGAAAGTTCTCAAACGATAAAATATTGGAGCGGTCCCACAATCGAAACCACGATATAGCTAAAGAGGTACCTGTTAGTTGGTGGTGGATTGTGGGGGTCAGAGTGGTGTGAATCCAAATCTCCCTTTGAAACTTCTACAATCATGTGCTTATATAGGGCCCAATCCAAGAGCAACACATGGAAAAAAACTAGGCGTTAAGCCTCATCCTGATTCAAAGGAGAAATCAATTAATGAAAGAAGGACTGATGGTTGAAAAATTGATTTCCCCCTTAAATGGAAGCATGGGGTGTCTGGCTGAAGAGACAGAAAATTGTCAGCCCGAAGTACCATTGTTGGCCCTTGACCAAGTTTTGAGGGATCTAGTCAAGTTTGACCTATTTTCGGCCTTCGACAGCCTATTGAAGGAGGAGCGTAAGACAAAGCAGAGATAACGGATCTCGACCCCTTTTTTGGGTCCTTTTTGGGTTTTTGGGATTATGTAATGGGCATGGGATGTCATCCCATGGGTTTACCTATGTTTAGGCCTATTTTGTAATGTATAAATAGATGTCTAGGCTATGTAAGAGAGAGGTAAGAAAGGGATCTATGTGATGTGAGGTTGATAAGCTAAGTGCTAAGTGCAAGTATGGTTTGTATATGCTTTGTGCATACTATGAGAGACTTATAGAGCTAGGTGCAAGGTATTGTAATAGGTTGTGAAGTGCTTTGTGCTATAATTCAAGGAAGGAGGATCTAGCAAGGTGTGCAAAAATCTTGTCCTAGGAGAAGTAAGGTTTTGAGGCTCTGTTCTTGTAACCGATTGATTGAAGACAATAAAGAAGAAGAGTTGGTTGACATAGCCCTAGGGTGGGGGTGAGCCACGTAAACACTGTGTTGTTCTTCTTTATGTTTGACTTGATGTGTTTATAACTTCTCTTGCTAAGTGCTTTGATAGAGATAGATAAATTTGTTGATGCTTTGTGCTAATAATGTGTAAGAATGTTAGATATGATCTATATGAAGGTGCTTAGTGCTTGATCTTCTATATATAACTTGCATGTTTATGATAAAGTGCTTAAATACATCATATCTAAGTGAATGATGTGATGTTATGTTCTATCTGCACAGTAGTTATTGGTTGAATATTGATGAACTGTTGATGCTAAGTTTTCTGTTAAGTATTATAATCACATATCTATGTCCCAGCTAAGGTTGTAGACACTTGAGTCCTACAACCACCCCTGCCTCTACCTTAGGTGAGACTTCATCTACTTCACAAGTGTTGTCGAAAGGGTCGGTAGTTAGGGTTTTGTTGGTTCCATTGTCAGGACCGAAACTATGATTGTTGAGAACTGAAGATAATTTGTGTGTGTAGATCTACTGCTGAAGTGCACAGTATCGGACCTGAAACTGTGATTGTTGGAAATTGAGAAAGAAGAATCTTTGTGCAAAGATTCGACCTGAGATTGTGAAAGATCTGTGCGTAGATCTATTGTCCCATTACCCAGAATTCTACTTGACATGAGGAGCTCTGTACCAAGAAAAGAGGTCGGATCTCAAGAAAAGAGGTAAGATCTATAAGCTCTGTGCTCTGGTATAGGTAAGAAGTTATATATCTTAAGGATTTGTGCTTTGTAGAAGTAAGATTAGTAGAAATTTTTATTTCAAAAGTATGAATCTAGGTATGTTTGATAGATTCTATCCTAGCTTGAAAACTAGGGTATCAATAGATGAAAGAAGATTTGATATGAATAGTGAAAAATATGTTATACCTATGCATAGAAAGAATGTTTGGACTAACAAATGGATGCAGGATCCTAGAAATAATTTTTTGCAGGTTAGCTACCATGATCCTAGTACGCAATACAGGAAAGGTTGGGGATCATTTAAGAAAAAGAGAGGATTAAATATTTGTTACAATTGTAGAAGACGAGGACATCTTGCTAAGGAATGCCCTGGGAAAATACCTAGGTGTCTTTGTTGTAAATCTATGAACCATGAAGTGTCTGATTTTCCTAGAATGATTTCTAAGATGGAAGGAATGAATTTGAATAAAGAAAACCCTAAGGTAGATCCAGAAATAGAAGAACCCCATAAAGAATCAGAGAAAGTATTGCTACAAATAAACGAAACCCTAAATGACCACCGACATGTCATATTATCGGAGATCTTCAAAGAAAAAGAATTCCTTGAAGCAAGAATAAGAGACTTTAATGTTGACTGTGTTTTGGATGAGGAAACACGGGTGAATATTATGATAGAAAGAACTTGGGAACTTTTAGGAAATCCTGCTATGATTCCTTCATTAGGAGGAATAGGGTTATTCAGAGGAAAGATGATAAAACTATGTGGAAGGCTCACTCAGATACCTATGACTACCAATGGAACTTCGAGAGAAGAAGATTTTGAGATTATTAAATTTATTGAGGACAACTCCCCATTTACCATGTTATTAGGAAAACCTTGGATTGACAGAGATCGAGCCAGACGAAAGAAAGAAAAATAATTTTTGGAGCAGAAGAAGAAAGAATTAAAAGATTTCATGACTAGAAGGATTGCACACTTGATCTAAGAACAATAGAACAGATCGAAGTTATTTAACACTAGAGACCCAGATGTCAAAGTTTCAAGAACACTAGAGGATCCACAGAAGATTGAATTACCTATCCTAGACAAAGAAGAAGTATTATGTGGAACCCTAGGGAATAATCTCAACAACACGAAGTGACTAGGTCAAAAGAAGACAAAAATTAGAATGGAAAAAGGAATACCGAGACGAAGCTCACTGGAAAGAAGGCTAGAAAGTTAAGTAAGAAGATAACCGAAATTGATAAGTTGCTGAAGGATTCATAGGGAACCTCACAGAAGGAAAATTTGCAAAATTAGAGATTCACCAGGATATCAGAATAACGACACATGGCACTTCGCCATGGCAAAGCAATATAGCCATTGGGGACATTATAACCGTTAGATCCATTCTCCAAATGGATAGAAATCCATTTATGCCCAGCCAGATCACCATCCGACCATTGGGACCATGCCATAACGGATAGAACTGAGTTAATGAAGGCCTCATATCCATTGCAAGAAACCTATTATCGAGTTACCTATTTATCCCACCGCGCCATGCACCGTCAACACTTTTGCCAATTGAGAATTTGAGCCCGTGGACTAAGTTGAGTTTATACAGTGATCATTGTTCTTCTTCTCTCTATTTCGTTACTGTTTCTAAGCTACCCCCCCAAACCTGAGATTGTTAACCCCAAGCGTGTATGTCAGACGAGTTGAGTGTTGTAGAAAGAGTTGTTGAGGAAGTTTTGATCGACCTCATGACTGAAAGAGTCATGTCGATGTCTACATGTATACAAGCATCATCCACGAGAGGAATTCCAACCTCTCCATCCATTGCTCGTGGAGCAGGACCATCCCGGTCATTCTATGAGAAGAGAACTAAGCACATGGATGACTTAGCGAATGCTAAACTGATCTTGACTATATTACCCACCTATATACCACCTTTAAGTGGTGTTGTAAACTGTGACAACGTACCTAGAGCTTTTGAGTACGCCTTGGTCACTGCGTACCTCCCAAAGGGGATATGCGTAGTGCGAGTAGACCAAGATAAGATCGCGGTGTTAAAGTCTACAACATGTTATCCCCACATAAGTATTTGACTAGAAAAAAAGGGAAAAAATTGAAGGTAATTCCCCAAGCATGGACCCATAACCTCGCCAGTCCACCCTACTCAACGTCATGAAAATTCCCCACTTCAGAAGAAACCAAGAGGTGAATGCATGTGTCAAGTTGTTGTTCTCTTGTTACCATGGAAGATACTTGTGGATAAAATTTCATATCATAGTTGATCCGACCTTGATCAATCAGATCATGGGTTTGATTATGCCAGGACCCGATCCACAGGATTTCTATCTTGGAAAAGCCATCGACCATGCTCTCGCACAAAGGATCAAGGACACTTACGGTGATGTCAATGAAGGCACGCAAGGCTACAAGGTAGCCTATATTCAGAATGGCATGGTGTGCCTCACCAGTCAGATGATTGTAGAGAAGTTAGTACGCAAGAACCTACCCACCCAAGTGACTAGTTTTGTAGTCGACCTCGCAGGGAAGTGCACGGAGGGCCTACAAATGAATTGGGTGAAGTACCTGGTAAACTAGTTGGAACTTAACTGCGGAGAAGCACAAGATCAAGGATATGAATTCCATTTCAGCTGGCTCTTGATCTTGATCGCTTTCATTGCTTGGGAGATGCCGGAAGGTGTGAACTTCCCAGACATAGAGCCTTTTGAACCATTAGCCATGAAGTTCAATACATTGTGGTACTTAAGTGACATGAATAAGAAATGGAAGTCAAATTCCATGTTCCATACATATTACAATCATCTGAAGATCACCATATAGTCTGAGCCTCACATGACGCTAAACACTATACACCGATTTAAGCCTTTGATGAAGTTCAACACTGATCGACATTTCATTTAAATCATAGTGCGAGACAATGAGCACAAGAAACAACTTCAATCCTACTATAAGATGACGAAGGAGGACTTAGAGGAGATTACTAAGGAATGGTCTGATGACCTCCTTATTCCAGCCAACCCTACAGAGATATCTGACATCAACAGCCTAGAAGTTGTGCAGGATACACCCGGACCTAGAAAAAAAAAAAAGACTGACGAAGTACACAATGTAAGCAGTGCCTCGGTCAATATTGCTTCCATGTCACCAGATAAAGGAGGTGATGGAGAAGAGATAGATGGAACAAAAGATGAACAAAGGAAAGGAAAAGTAACACCTCACGGAGACAAGGAGGACCCCTCGAAGAAAAGGAAGGTTTCCCCCCTGAAACCTTCCTCCCGTGAGAGATCAAAATCCCCTATAACTAAGATGTGAACTGTCCTCACCTCTAATGATTTAAATTTCATCATAGCATCCTTGAACAATGCTTCATTGGAGATAGCAGAGAAGAAAGAATCTAAGAAAGAGGAGATGTACAATATAATTGAGTTTGAACTCCAAGGGGTGCAGCAGGCACTACAATCTAGCCGTGCAATCTCCACTGTGCCTCTGCCACTGGGGACACCAGAACTAGGAGATGATCCATCCCAAATCCATTGGCTCACTGATACAGTCGAAGCTCACCTTTAATGAGAACAAGAGGAAACAACGCAAGTCACCCAGGATTTGGTACAAGTACATGGAGTACTTGTAGAACAACTCCAAGATGTCGAATAGGAAAAGAGTGCTCTCTAAGAAAAGTTCGATGAAGAAAAGGAACAACTGTAGCAAGAAAAGGAACAGTTGCTCTTCGAGCAACTCGAAGTGAAGGAAGAGGTCAATAGAGAACTGCACTCTATGAATATCATATAAGTAAAGGCAGAGGATCAAGTCACAAAGAAAGTAGTGAAACTTGAAGAAGTGATCCAGCAGCTGCAGCAATGCATCGCAGACCTAGAACTATGCACTGTGCTCGAGACCCCGCAAAAGGTAAAGAACCAAAGAGAAGCAACTTCCAGGAGAACAGTTGAAAGGATAAAGGCCCTTACCTTAGAATGCAAGCAATTCGTTGATTGCAGTGCCCAGACATATGAGAAACTTACTGAGAACCCAGAATTGTAGGCACTAGAGTCACAACTCTAGGAAGCGAAGCAGCATGCAGAAACACTACAGGCACAACTGAAAGCCCTGACAATTGTGAAGAGAATGAAGAGATCTCAAGAGAAGTGAACCACCCAACATTAAATCCATTCTATCTAGATCAGAGTTATGGAGATAACTCAGAAACTCCAACCTCTTCAAGATAATGCCTATCAGTAGTTTGCAAAGGTAGAAAGTCGAGGAGCAGAACTGGAGCAGGTTAGCACCGTAGTAGAACAGTGCCTAGAAGGACCTGTGAATGATGCAATCATTCAAGAGTTTGTTGAACAAGATCTTGTAGCAAAGAAGCAAGTTGAAGTAGTTTGAGCCAAGATCAAAGTGTTCAAAGTAGAACTTCCTACCTCAGAGTGAATTGGGATGATTCATAGGTGAGTCTTGGGGTCTTGTTGGCCCTTGACCAAGTTTTGAGGGATCTAGTCAAGTTTGACCTATTTTCAGACTTCGATAGCTTGTTGAAGGAGGAGCGTAAGATGAAGTAGATATCATGGATCGCGGCCCCTTTTTTGGGTCCTTTTTTGGTTTTTGGGATTATGTAACGGGCATGGGATGTTGGCCCATGGGTTTACCCATGTTTAGGATGATTTTGTAATGTATAAATAGATGTCTAGGCTATGTAAGAGAGAGGGAAGAAAGGGATCTATGTGATGTGAGGCTGATAATTTAAGTGCTAAGTGCAAGTATGGTTTGTATATTCTCTGTGCATACTGGGAGAGACTTGCAGAGCTAGGTGCAAGGTATTGTAATAGGCTGTGAAGTGATTTGTGCTATAATGCAAGGAAGGATAATATAGCGAGGTGCGCAGATCTCCTGTCCTGGGTGAAGTAAGGTTTTGAGGCTCTGTGCTTGTAAACGATTGATTGAAGACAATAAATAAGAAGAGTTGGTCGATGTAGCCCCAGGGTAGGGGTGAACTACGTAAACACTGCATTTCTCTACTTTGTGCTTGACTTGATGTGTTTATAACTTCTCTTTCTAACTTCTTTGATAAAGATAGATAAATTTGTTGATGCTTTGTGCTAATAATTTGTAAGAATGTTAGATCTGATCTATATGAAGGTTCTTAGTTCTTGATCTGCTAGATATAACCTTCATGTTTATGATAAAGTGCTTAAATACATCAGATATGATTGAATGATGTGATTCTCTGTTGTATCTATGCAATATTTATTGGTTGAATATTGATGAAATATTGATTCTAAGTGCTCTGTTAAGTATTATAATCACAAATCTGTGTCCCAGCTAAGGTTGTAGACACTTGAGTCCTACAACCACCCCTATCTCTACCTCGGGTGAGACTTCATCTGCTTTTCAAGTGTTTCTGAAAGTGTCGATAGTTAGGGTTTTGTTGGTGCTTTGTTGTAGCATTGAACCCTAGGTCTGCCCCTATGCTAACAACCACAAAGGGAAGTTTCGCCTACAAGCCCATACTGACCAGAGTTTCCTTCTAACAGAAGGAACATGACAGACAAGAGAAGACGAGGGTCAATGCACAGTGGTGGATTTTTTTTATTATAAATACATCTGACGAATGACATAATAGGCGAAGGGGGGTTCGTCCCAATACCGCAGGAGGTTTTGAGAATTTTTTATGACTATATATTTTAGTTTGTAAGAAAGAGGGGCATGTAGTTGTAAATTGTATTTTTATTGAAGATTCATATGAGTTGTTTCATTAGATTTGTCTCCTATGTTCTATGTCCTATTCTTCATCTTGTCTGAACATATTGTAGATTTAAGGATTAAAGTTTAACTTTGATTGATATATTTATGATGCGGTAGAGGATCTGTTGTAAGATTTCCTATTTATCATTGTTTATTGTTCAGACACGTCTAAATTCTATGTACTCTGTTCTATTCTTCTTCTTGTTTGAATGTATTTCAGATTTTAAGGATTAAACTTTACCTTTGATTGATATATTCTTGATGTGGTAAAGGATTTGTTGTAATCTTTCCTATTTATCATTGTTTACTATCCATATACATATATATTCTCTTTGCAGAGAGGATCTCTTCTTAGCGAACATTCTTCTTTATTTTATTCTCTTATTCTTCTCTTCATCATTATACAAATCTTTTGTCTAATAGGGATATTAAATGCCTTCATAGAGCAGATTTTTTATGACTCCATATCCATACCATTGCCTTGGATATTTCTTTAGACCATACAATCTCTTCTTCAACCTGCATACCAAATTCTCCTTCAATTTGACCTCAAACCCCTGTGGATGCTACATATAAATCTCTTCCTCCAAATCCCCATGGAGAAAAGTTGTTTTTACATCTAACTATTCAATATGAAAATCTTATACTGCCACAAGACTTAAAATAGTCCTAATTGAAGTCATTTTAACAATAGGATAAAATATTTCATCAAATTCGATACCTTTCTTTTGTGCAAACCCATTTACAACAAGTCTAGCCTTGTACTGTTTTTTTCCTCCATCTTCTTCCATCAACTTGTAAACCCATTTATTCTGCAATGCTATTTTTCCCGCAGTAAACTGAACCAAGTCCCAAATCTAGTTATTTACCAAGGAATCCATTTCCTCTTTCATTCATTTCTCCCACTTCTTTTTGGTGTCTACCTGCATTAAGTCTTCATAACATTCTGGTTCACTGGAATCAATCAAAAATAAATAATACAATGAAGGAGAATATATTTCAGGGGGTCTACTTAACCTGGTAGATATTCTAACAACACTTGCATAAATTTGAGGTACATTTTGATCCTATTGTTGTACATTTTGATTTTCTGGTACATTTGGAATTTCTTTTTCGGTGATCTCATCAAGCACTATGTATTCTGGTTTTTTTTTCCTATTTCTTTCCTTGCAAATGATCTTTGTACATGACCTTCTCATTGAATATGACATCTCTACTCATAATGATTTTGTTATTTTCATAATCTCATAAGTGATAACCAAAATCATTAACACCATATCCAATAAAAGTACACTTATTGGATTTTTCATCAAGCTTTGTTCTATTTTATTTATCAATATGGATAAATTATTCACAACCGAAAGTCTTAAAAAAAGAATAGTTTACCTTTTCACATGTCCATGCCTCCTCTGGAATTCTACCATACAAAGAGATTGAAGGTACTTTGTTTATTAAGTAAAAAATAGTATCTAAAACATCTTCCTAGAACTGTAAGGGAAAACTTGCATGAAATCTCATACTCCTTGCACGCTCCATGATTCTCATGTTCATCCTTTCTAACACACCATTTTCATTTGGTGTTCTTGAAACTGTCTTCTCTCTATGAATCCCATGGTATGAACAATAATCATAAAACTACTTGCTACAATATTCACCTCAATTGTTTGATTTGAGACACTTCAACTTTTTTCCTATCTCATTCTCAACTAAAGCTTTCCATTTCTTAAAAGTATAAAAAACATCATATTTTTGTCGAATGCAATAAACCCAAGTTTTTCTAGTTACATCATCAATAAAAGTAACATAATAACAAAATCCACCAAGAGACGATACATAATTTGGTCCCCATACATATATATGCACAAGATCTAACCTTTCACTCTTCTTTTCTTTTCTGACTCTGAGAAATCTGACTCTCTTTTGTTTTCCATAAACACAATGCTCATAGAAATCCAAATCATTTTTTTTAAGATATGGAAACAAATTTATTTTGCGAAGTATCTGCATCTCCTTCTCATTCATGTGTACAAGCCTATGATGCCACAGTGTTGTATCCACTCATGTAGAAGCTAAAGATATAGAAGAGTTAGTATTACCAATACATAAATACAATGTACCTACCTTCTCTCCTTTTTCTATCACCAGTGATCCTTTGGCCACCTTCCACACATTATCTGTAAATATGGATATACAACCTTCACTTTCCAACTTCCATATTGAAATTAGATTTTTCCTTAGATCTGGAACATGTCTTACCTCTTTCAACAACCATTGGTTTCCATTGCTTTTCTTTATTTTTACCTTTCCCCTTCCAACAATTTTGCATGGTGCATGATCACCCAAATGAACCTGTCCAAAATCACCTTGAACATAATCTAGAAAATGTTTCCTATGGAGTGTGGCATGAAATGAATCCCCTGAGTCTACTACCCAAGACTCAGAAATATTATTTACAGAAAGAATCAAAGAATCTTTTAACACATCACTTGTTACATTTTCTTCCTGAATTTTCTCCTGTTGTCCATCTCTTTGTTTCTTTGGACCTCTACAGTCTTTCTTTAGATGTCCTTTCTTCCCACAATTCCAGCACTCTATCTATCCAAATATGGATTTGGATCTACCCTTCCTATAATTATCGTGGTTACATGAGCCCTTTCCTCTATCCTTTTATCTTCCCATGTTCTCCATGTTTAACGCATTACCTAATGTCTCACCTGTGTTTTTCTGTCTCATTTCCTCACTAAGGATAACACCAACAACATCATCAAATTTTAAAGTGTTTGAACTAAAGACAAATTTAATTACAACCATGACCAAGCCATTCCATCTTTCTGGTAATGAGCACAAGATTTGAAGAGCCCTGACCTCATCATCAATGTCCACTTGTACATAACATAGTTGATTAATAACCGTATTAAATTCATTTAAATGATCTGCACCAGAACCACCTTCTGAGATCTTCATATTAAATAATATCTTCATTAAAAATACCTTATTTGATGTTGAGGGTTTTTCATATAGTTTATCCAATGTGTCCATCATTTCCTTTGTTGTCTTTTCTTTCAAAATATTTAAATCCATCGATGTTGCTAGGATCAGTCGTATCATTCCTAGTGCCTTTCTATCAAGAAACTCCCATTCCTTGGCCTTCATGGCCATCGACTTCTTTGCTATTTCATCCAATGGTAGGAATATATCCTTCTGGTATAAATAATCTTCCATAACTGGTAGTTTTAGTCGTTAAATTTATCGACGCTAAACTTTTCATATTCTTCCATTGCTCCCACTCGAACCAGGAACCCTCTTTTCTTGTGAGTTACCTTTCACTCTGATACCAGTTGTTATAAAAATAGGATCACGGAGCAATAAAATAAAACAAATTCAGAAATAAAACATAGAAGATACACAATACAATAGAGACACATATATACATGGTTCACCCAGTGTGGGCTATGTCCACCAAGGAAATTGCCAGGTCCTTCCTTTATTATTATCCAGCAAATGAACGGATACAACCTAAAACACATAGTCACAATACATTTCCCTCATAAAACAGGGTTGACTTCTAGGGAAAAAAACCCTAACATAACTTCTATCATCAGATCTGCGACCTTATAATGAATGGTCCATATTTATTATGAAATTACAATATACATTTACGAGGCAATTTTTCCTCCAGGGGCCTTCTTGCCCCCGGACCCCATAGAGGGGGTTAACCCCCCTCTTCACTACCCCACATGGAGGATTTTTGTTTGCCTTTGGTTATGGAAGGAAGCGAAGAAAAGGGAAAAAGAGAACTTCATGGAAGACACGGTGACCGATACTGGGTCGAAGTGAGAAAAAGAGCAGAAACGATGGAGCGAAGCCCAAGAAAGAAATCCATTGGACAAAGAGATCGGGGATGATAGATAAGCAAGGAACAAGGATTGTGGACAACTCAACGAGAGGAAAAAGACACTGTTAGATTATTTGGAGCATCGCGTGAGAAGAAAGGAAAGACAAGCTGGCGAAGCCCTGAAAACACGGGTCGATTTGAACTAGGGTTTTAGACACCTAGGGTTTTGGTATATAGGGTTTTGGACACTTAGGTTTCGACCTAATGATATCGGTGAATGATTGTAATGTATAAATATAGGTCACGAGGGCCTAGGTTGGGTTGGTACGTTTTGTTGGTACTTTTGGGTTGATGTGTTGTTATTGTTGTTATCACTGAAATTTCGTCTGCACATGGCGACAAGAACTCAACATCGTCAAACAGGAATGAAGTCATTCATGGCACTGAATTAATTTCACAGCATTTCAAAAAGGTCAAAAACTATACAAAGTAACCAAAAATTGAAGGGCACTTTATAGAAGTTGGGTGCGCGCGCATATGCGCGGAACAGGAACGTACAATGTGCACACATGTGCATGATGCGCGGTTGTTGGCGCAAAAACCCGCGCACCTACTAAAGGATGCATTTATGGAATTGGTCGGCCTCCCAACCACTTATGGATCAGATCCCAAGCCGATTTGACTCCCAAATCTGAGATGAATCTGCATGGTAGGCTGGTCAAAGACCTAATTAATCCCTAAAGAGCCCCTTTTCACACCTCAAAGGAGTTACATAATCACCCAATGCAATTCTATAAAAAGCCATGAAGAAATATCATTTTCTCAAGGAATTTCATGTAATGTTATGCTGCTTAGATTGTTTTAAGGACTCACTCCTTGACAATAACACATTAGCACCATTTCATTGAGCCATTCACCTCTCCATTGAGTGAATGTTCTTGGAGTTCTTTCACCATCATTCTCATTTTCTTATTGTAAGGAGAGCAAGTTTGTGAGGGCATAAGAGCCTTCCATTGGAGAAAGAAGGGACTCACAGTCCCCTTCCTTCATTATGGTTTGGTTTCATCAATTGATCAGCCAAAAAACATTGGTGATATTGGTCTTGTTGTCTTTTTTATTTCTTTATCCATATGCTCATAGTTTTAGTTTGTTTTAATTTGATTCTAGCTTATAGTTTTGTTTTGTTTTCTCTAACCCTTTCCTCTACAGCTGTCATGCTCAGCAAGAACCAACTGGGCATGTAAGCACCCTTTATTTTCTCACCAAGTGACGAATTGGGTGAAAACATATTGGCGACCATACTGGGGAGTAGGTATCAATTCCTCCCTCATTTGGGTTTATTTTTCTTTCCTTTTGGTTTCATTAACTTGCAGGGACACAAACCGGCCTCTGCCGACCTGCTAACCAGTCAATTCACAAGAGAATTGGGAGAAATCCATTCGTATTTTCTTTCTCGGCCTCTTGTCACAGGTGCGCAGGTATTCCACCCCATAGATGCGCATCATGCGTGCATGCGCCTGAGCAACAGTTTCTCGATGCGCACATGCGCTTTCGAACTCAACTCGGCTAGCGCGCAGGCGCGTTATGCGCCTCTATATACACTAGAGGCCGCGCATCTGCACAAAATTTTACATTGTAAGGTCTTGGGATGTGGGGAAAGTCATTTTCCTTCTTAAGAATGATGATATGCATGCTCTAAATACTGCACCACTTAGACCCCTCAACTTATAAAGGAGATAATCAAACAAATATAGGCACTTAGGTGGATAAAAATCATTTTCCCTTATTTTCTTTTTTGCCACTTGGATGGCTTGCTTTGATTTATAATCTAGGTTGGAAAATCATACTTAATCATACCTAATTCACATTTGGGACTAGAAATTAAAGTAACAATCCTTGAGTATGCTCTTCTCTTGCGCCTTCAAGTGATCTTGAGAACCAGAAAAATATTGTGAAAACAATCTCATCTCCCTCAACAAAATTCAATTTTTTTTTAGGAGAGGACAAAGACCCTTTTGGGACCCCTCTTAGTTTCATTTTTTCCAAACATATCCTAAATTTGTAACGGGCCCATACATGCCCACATGTCACAAAAGTAGGATAGTTGTTGGAATTTTGCTTTCTTAGATAAAAAAAAGCTAGGAGAGTTTAAAGGTGTGTAACGGGCCCACACATGCCCACATGTTCAAATCTAGGATAGGTTCATGCTTTTTCTAGATAAAATCACACATAGGGAGTTAAAGGATAGTAACGGACCACATGTCCACATGCTAGTTTCCTAGCGCTTTTGAATTCCGCAAGGTTGTACCAATGACATCTAGCTAATTAGGTAATCACACTTTTGTAAGGACCAAGCGAAGTCCACATGCAGCAAGGTGACATCTAATTAAACTAAAATTTGGTACACTTTCACTCACACACAAAAGACATTGCTCACTCACATAGCCTCTTCTCGAAACGTGGAGGTCGAAGTAGGTTTCCTCTAAAGGGATTCCGAAAACGCCCCATCTTTTCTTGACAGGACTATCCACTCCCACTTTTAATCAAATGAGGTTGGTTTTCACCCCCAGCCTCACAAAACAACATCATCTAAAATCTTTCTAAAAACTCACTAAGTTTTCCTCCACAGGAGGTGCCGAAAGAAAATTTTAGTCTAGGTAGGATTTTGGGGATAGGCATCCAAATAACTCCCCATTATCTGGTTCTCACATTGATAAAACATAGCGGTTGTCAAATAGGGAACTTCAAAATCCTCCAAGTATAGTGTTCCAATTACCATAAGGTAGGGAGATACCCATGAAGGGTCGAAGGTCGAGGTCCAATTGCTCTGTGCGTCCCCCCTTGAGGCACCCACCTCTTGGACGGGATCCATCCCGTGACCCATTTCTTAGGCTGAAAATCTAAATGCCGCACTGTGACCAAGGTACCTAGTGACCAATTTAGGACATCTACCCAGGTGGCAATTGTGGGCTGCAATTGCACCTTGATTGGATTTTGTGTGGCTATTGGGAAATATCTCCATCTCTTTCGGGATATGCCCCCTCTACCCCTCATTATAACCAATTGTTTCATCCTTCAC
>ML777701.1:1025140-1036285 GCA_009831015.1 Picea engelmannii | reverse complement strand
GTACTCGTTCATCGGTACCTCCTTCACACACTCCTGTGAGTGCCACTATATTAGGATCAGCTTTGCTTGGTTCTACCTTACTTGGGTCCAATTCCCAAGGTCACACAGTCACTCTCTCTCCTTTGCACGGAAGCGGGGGACCCACTTCCTCTCAAGGAGGAAGCACCAACCCACCTAGTCCCCATCAAGGATTAGGTACAAAACACACTATGGCTGGAAATAACATTCCTACCCCATTACAGATGCCATACTTGGCCTCTCTCAACATACCGGATCTCACCAAGCTCACCAATGATCCTATATTGCATGACGCCACATGGCCTGCAATGCCAACCAAACTTCCTTCAGACATACCAAAGTTTGAAGGGAAGTCAGGGGATGACCCCACCAATCATGTCATGACCTTTCATCTATGGTTTTCTTCAAACAGCATTATGGAGGATTCCGTCAGATTGTGACTATTTCAACGCACACTCACTGGCCCATCAGCCAAATGGTATGTCGAAGAAAAATCAGGGTCCCATACGACCTTTGAATCCTTGGCCAAAGCCTTCTTAACTTTCTTCCAATTACCCATCCACCATGACAATGGTCTAGAACTACTTTCTAACTTCAAACAAACCTCAGCCACCCACATTGCTGACCACATTCATGAGTGGCGTAGGCGACGTAGTTTGTTTAAAGCAGAAACCACCAAACAACAATGCCTTGACTGGTTTCTTAGATCACTTGTCGCTCTCCTTGGTAAGGATGTAGCTTCTACCTTCCCACAATCTGAAGAGGAAGCCATCAGCAAGGCTCAACAATATGACCTCATCTACGCACAGTCAGGGTACTTATACACGGTACTGCCTGATCTACCAAAACCTGTGCCATTTGGTCAAGACAAACTAGGGATGTCTCACTCAGCAGACGGGCTAATTGGTGCCACCACTCACCATAGTCCACAACCCCAACCACCACCGATGTATGGAATGCCTCAGTACCCGCCGACATATGGGGGCACTTCTTACTACCCCCCACCCCCGTATCAACAGCCATACCCTGTTGCTATACCTCCACCCGTTAATGGACCACCACCGGCACCTCCCATACATACACCTCTTCCCACAAATAGTGGTACCCCCTCAACATCATCTTACAGTACTAGTGAAAGAACGATTCCTTCCTATGTACCCTATGGATCGGTACCACCACAAAATCCATACTTTCCCTTTCCTGGTCCTCCACAACCCATGGCTCCCCCACATCCCCATGCGGGGGTAAACTTTGTTCAACCCTCCGCTGCTCAACAATACCAGAATTTTGAACAATTAAATACAGCCAACCCCACCCAACCATCAAACAACAACAGGAAGAAAGGACGGAACAGGAACAACAACAATCTTGGTCAAGGCGGGAATCAACCCACACAACATCCACCCACTGGGGGTAATCAGAACCAAGGGAACCAAAACCCCCAAGGGGGCAATAACAACGAACGCCAAGGGAAGAATACTATTAAAACCATCCACCCTTGTGCTCTTTGTGGCATGTACGGTCATTACACTCACCATTGCCCCCAGATCGCTGATTTCAAGAGGTTGAAAGACTCTGGGAGCCTTCCCCCTCCTCCTGCGCAACCTGCCCCACAGTAGGCACAACAACAATATGCGCCACAACCCCCTCCCGCCGTACTGCAAAATCCTATCCCTCATCAAGGTGTCATAAACACCCAGCAGGACACACAGCATCCCCCACCTCAGGTGGGCCAATACCATAATCCCAACAATCTAGTAGAACGAACGATTCTCCTCACCAGTGAGAAAGAAATTCTTTTGCAAACATGAAATCGTGAGTATCCTCCAACAGCTGAGTCTACTCCCACATCTTCAGAAACAAACCCTACACAAATGGGACCCCCGTTGATGATCCCTCGCCCTTCGGCCGAACCACCATTACGCATCCCTCGCATCCCTTTACGCAGGAATGTTCACAATCCACAGGCTAGGGCAGCACATAACTACAGTTTGGTAGATGACTTAGCACAATCCCCAGCTGCCATGTCAATTCTGGAAGTCCTCCAGACTTGTCCTAAGCAGCGGAAATCACTACTTTCCGCCTTGGGGGCAGTCGACCCTGCTGATACTTGACTCATCTCTTTTGACCTTGATAGTTGCGAACCTCGTCTTCCCGCCGCCGTCGCTATTCAAATACCAGTAAAAATACAGAACATCACCATCCATCGGTGTATCATCGATGAAGGGAATCTACATGTATCATGTCCAAAACAGTATGGCAGAAACTTGGTTCCTCGGACCTCTTACTCTCCGCCATCACGTTGCGAGCTTATGACGGGAGACCATCATCCCCCGAAGGGCTCTTCCAAAATGTCCCCGTAGAACTCGGGGGCAAAACCATCCTCATTGACATTGAAGTTATTGACGCTCAACTCGATTACAATATCTTGTTTGGCCGTACCTACATGTATGCTATGAAGGTAGTGGCATCATCCGTCTTTCGAACAATCATGTTCCCCCACAATGGAAATATTGTGACCATTGACCAAGTCTCGCATTACGAGCCTAACCCATCTGCTAATATCGATAACATTCTTCCTCTCATTCATTCAAACAAAGATGCATACCCACTCGTAGAGATGGGTCCTGGGATTTTCAAAGATCCATCCTTGTTAGGGACGTATCATGGAGCACCACCACTCCTTCCCCCTAGCCAAGTATACGTCATTTCCTCTAAAGAAACTCTCCAGGAGGATGTTCATCCTCCTCAGGAGGCTTCAGTCATTCCTGACATCTCACCAGTCGTAGCACCACTCCCACAAGAACCTCCTGCACATTCGTCGACCCCTATGGTCCACGAATCCACACCCCCTCAAGGGCCGAGTCCCATTTGGGAGTCAGTTCCCCGACCCCTCACTCAAATTCCCTTATTTTACCCTCCACCTGGTATCGAAGCTTTCTAGGTAGCCGCAACACTCACACTACCCAATATGGTGTTAGCAATCCCAGTGTGGTACTTACATCCAACGAAGAAGGTCCCTCGCCCACAGGCAGGACTCCCCATGACAATTCCTGTCCTCACTCCCACTACCCCCACTACTCCCATACTCCCTACCCCTCCTACTACTGCTGGGGGTAGGAGAACGAAGAAGGAGCCCACAACTCCACTTCCTCCACGCATCCCACCACCTTGCGCCTTGTGTGACAAAGAGGGCCACCAAACCAACAACTGCCCATCACTACCGGAATTACGAAATTTGATTCCCCCCAAACCAACCCCGACACCACCCATCACTACTGCCACCACTCAACCTTCCAGTAGTAAAGGGTTGAAGACCAAGTTCGCATGTGCCATTTGTTCTAAGTATGGCCATTACACCCATCATTGTCCTGCATTGCCTCGTTTTTGACAGGCATTAGCTATCATAAGCTGAGACTTTCAGAACAACCCATGCCCTGCTACGTCATCCACAACACCACTCACTGACATTCACTATGTCACCACTTCAATCAATGAACGCGTGAGATGCCCTTGCTCTCTTTGCGATTCATTGGCTCATTTTACCTACCAATGTCCTATGATCGTAGAATATAGGCAACGTCAGTTGGCCCAGCTACACCAACCCGCAGGGGCACTAATTGACCTTACTTCGCCACTAGCAGATCTCCACGTCATTTCTCCAGAACCCGAGGCACTCCCAACACCTCCTTGGTTTTTAGATGGCGTATCTGAGGATGTACCCCGTAACCCTCCCAACTCTCCTGCGCATTCCCCTACGGAGATTATTCATCCAACCACGACAGGTACCCCTCAGTGCTTCAACATATGGTTCATGACGAGCGAACCCTCACCATCTGCTCGCACCTCTCCCCTTGCTTCACCAGCAGGGGGAAATCACACTAGAGCTGAGATCACTCCTCACGATCCATTATATTCCCGTCATTTTCAATGTGACGAAGACATACTGGAAGAGCTGCAAAGCTCGAACTCTCCCTGGGATGCACTCCATCATCGTGCTCTCTTCCTTCCGCAGGAAGCCCTCATGGCTCCTAGCCACAACCCCATTTACGTGGTTGAAACCAAAGACTTTATCCCATCAGGGCCTATCGATTGGTTCAACAATCCTATTCCAGCACCCGATGCTTTTGAAGAAGGCAATCTGGCTAACATTTCCCCCACCATCAAAATCGACATTTCCATCAAAGATGGCATTGTCGAAGAAATCATCATGGGAGTCGCTTGTACTCCACAGGAAATCACTGCCTACAAAGCCCTCTTCCAATAATATAGGGATATCTTCGCCTGGTCATACACGGAGATGCCTAGCCTCGACCCCTCTATCGTCAAACATCGCATCGACACCTAGCCCGACATCACACCAGTTCGCCAGAAACAGCGACTGTTACACCCATCCAAGGCCACGGATATCAAAGCCGAAATTGATAAATTACGTACGGTTGGGTTTATTTACCCCATTGCTTACACTTCATGGGTTTCCAACCCTGTACCCGTCGACAAAAAACAGGGCACCATTCGTGTTTGCACCGACTTTCGCGATCTCAATAACAAATGTCCCAAGGACAACTTCCCAACGCCTTTCATCGATCAGATTATCGACGACTGCGCCGGCCACGAGGCTCTTTCCTTTATGGACGGATTCTCTGGCTATAACCAAATTCAAATCCACCCAGCCGACCAATACAAAACCGCATTCATTACCCCATGGGGTACGTTTGCATATCGTGTCATGCCCTTCGGCCTCAAGAATGTCGGCGCAACTTTCCAGCGGGCCATGACATACATCTTTCATGATCTGGCTGCAATCATACTCGCCTACTTGGACGACCTCACCGCTCGCTCCAAGAAGTGTACCCAACACCTAGATGATTTATGAATCATCTTTCAAAGGTGTCGTCAGTACAACATCCACTTGAACCCTCTCAAGTGCGTATTCTGTGTCACCGCAGGATGCCTCCTCGGTTTCATTGTTTCACAAAACGGTATTACCGTGGACCCCCTCAAAGTCTAAGCTATCACCAAAATTCCACCTCCTCGGAATTTACGACAACTTCAGAGTCTACAGGGCAAAGCCAACTTTCTGCGACGCTTTGTTCTTGATTACGCTATCCGCGCACATGGTTTCCTTCGCTTACTGCGTCACGACATCCCTTTTCATTGGGACGACTATGCCCAACAGTCGTTTGACGACCTTAAGGCAGCACTTTCCAATGCACCTTTGATTAGTGCACCTGACTACAATCGCGACTACATCCTCTATGTATCAGCATCAGCTGTATCAGTAGATGGCATCCTCATCCAGCTCAGAGATGACAATCGTGAACACGTCAGTAAGAACCTCTCAGGACCACCCCTGAAGTACAAACATGAAGAGAAACTTGCTCTTGCAGTTGTCCTGGCAGTTCAGAAACTGCGCCATTACATTCTGCTTCGCACCACCAAGGTCGTCGCAGATTCCAACCCTATGCAATATTTGCTCAGCCATCACCAAATTAACAGCAAATTCACTCGATGGATCGTTATCCTTTAGGAGTACGACCTCGAGTTCTCAACACCAAAGAGTAAGAAGGCCCTCGTTCTCGCTGAACTTGTCACGACCCTTCCCTCTGACACACCTAGTTCCCCCGTCAATACTGACTTTCCTGACGAACATCTCTTTTACATCGCTTCAGATGATCCTTGGTATGGAGACCTCCTCATCTACCTACAAACTCAAAAGTTTGGCAACCACCTATCATGAGATGATCATCGGCGCATTCGCCATCAGGCCCCCTACTATCTCCTCATCGGT
This sequence comes from Picea engelmannii, assembly GCA_009831015.1. Classification (NCBI taxonomy): domain Eukaryota; kingdom Viridiplantae; phylum Streptophyta; class Pinopsida; order Pinales; family Pinaceae; genus Picea; species Picea engelmannii. The sequence goes on along the minus strand of ML777701.1, from coordinate 1,030,476 downwards.
GACATCCTATATCGGCGGGGCATCGACACCATTCTTCGTCACTGCCTGACTATTGACGAGGCAGATAGAGTCTTAAACGACTGCCACAGCCCCCGTAAAACCCCCCAAAACCCCCGTACGACCCCCCGTACCTACCCTACCCAAAAATTGGAAACCTATAGCTATACAGGATGATTAGCCCACTAACCTGAAACTCGCACGTCATCGATCGGGTACCTCGTGTTCCCAGAATCACTCAATATCCTCTGAATCTGCTCGAAAACTCACTGTAGCAGCAGGTACAAATGAGGTGGCAATGTGGGCCCTACAGCTATATATAATCCTTTTGCCAAACTTCCACTCACCATTCTGGGAGCCCATGGCGTCCATTTTTCGAACCATCTTCAGCCACGGGATCAACGTCCCGCCACCTACATCACGGCTGTCCTTGGGTCACTTTTCATCCTAGGCCCCCGGGGTGCCTTTTTTCCATATCATGGTCAGGTACGCACGCGCATAGTCACATTTGTCAAATATATGCTCATATCTTTGATTCTCTTCAGATATTGTTCACTTTGGGTATTTGGTTGTTCTATGTGCAGGTACTTGATCAACATCTCTCCACATCACTCCTTCAGGTATATACTCAGCACTGGCATGTAGTCTCTCCCGATGTATTGCATTTACATTCCCAGTCACACCCCCTGATTTTGGCCTTTAGGATACCCATTCYTGGCTCTGCAGTACTCACACCTCCATTTTCATTTTTGGTACTGGTACCCGGTAGTTTTCTTACCCACATGAGTTGTCTCATTCATAGCACCTCTTTGCACTTTTGACACTCATGTTGTTCTTCATTACCCTTTAGGGATGGGAGTCCCGGTAGTCTTTCATCATGTTGTGAATTAACCACATACTTCTTCTCCTCATTTTTGCTAGCTTCCCATATGGACTCCCAGCACATCGCTTTATGGTTATGTTCTTTTTTACCTGCACCTCTGCAGGATCATGAACCCACCATGTTATCCACCATCAGTTTGCCCATCTGCAAACCTATCTCCATTTCACCTACCTCATACAGAAACTCGCCAATGGGGCCCCCTACCCTTCACCAGTTTTCCTAGAGATTTTTTCCCTCCCTGGGGCACTCATTTCACACTGGGGCACCCGTTTCTGTATTTTGTACATCTTTCCCACATTTATTCATTATTTATTGAACAAACGCCTTTTCATTTCCAGTCTTTACTTTTGTCGTCACCGTTGGCAACCTACTTTCCTTTTTTGGCCACATGCAACCCATGTTACCCTTGGTTGGAGCATTACTTCTCATTCACCCTCATCGGCATCATCTATATCTTCAGAGTACTACCCAGATCACTTACCTATACCCTCTGAATTTGTTCACCTTGTTCTGCCTCTGGCACAACTTATCCTCGGTCTTGGCGTCCCCCTGACACTCGACCTTGTCACACGGTTGCGGCCACTGTTTATCTCATACATTCTCCAACCAAGGGCAGTCTTGAGTCTTCACACTTCTTGACTTCGTCCATGTACCTCTGCCACTTCCTCACCACAGTAGATTCCATGAAGCCCCTTGCTTCTGGGAGTCGCATCCTCCTTTTGTCGACATCAGCACACTTTTCCAGAAGGGAGACAATATCTTGGTTCTCATTTACCATTTAATGAGTGATCTCGGATGGCACAGAGGGAAACACCATTGCTCCCTGATGTCATTGACCCCCATAACATTCGACGCCAACACTTTCTCATGTTGCGATGGGTCTTACTTTGCGACTATTGTAGTTTTTTGTTATCAGTTGCCGAAGACCTTTGAATTTGGTCGAGCCACCAATGCCCACCTCACCGTCGTTGTTTACTTCCGCGACCATTACCTATGGTTCAGAGTATGTTCCTTTGTAGACTTGTCTTCTGCCTTTCTCATTCTGCCCCCGAGGGCACTGCAGTTTTCTACACCAACATTTCCATCATCTTTTTTCAGATTTACATAATACGAGCATGGGGCATGCCTCCCTCGTCTGTACACACTTGTATATTGTTACGCACCTTGTATAAAGTCGGGTTCTACAGGTTCCTTTCTTCTCCAAAGGATTTCTCTACSAGGTCCCACTCTTKCTCTCCCTTACAACACCATTMTCAGTCAAAGAAAAATTGATGGATTTCGGCTATACGTTTTGCTCCTAACCTCATCCATCAGGGGGCATCTGTTATCACTGAAATTTCGTCCGCACATGGCGACAAGAACTCTGCATCGTCAAAACAGAAAAAAGTCATTCATGGCACAAGATTAATTCCTCAGCATTGCAAAAGGGTCAAAAAACTATACAAATGACCAAAAATTTGAAAGGCGCTTTAAATCATCTGGGTGCATGCGCGCACGCGCATAACAGAAACGTACAAAGCGCGCATATGTTCACAAGGCACGTTTGTTGGGCGAAAAACCCACGCGCCTGCTAAACGGCGCATTTATTGAAATTGGTCGGCCTCCCAACCACTAATGGATCAGCTCCCAAGCCGATTTGACACCAAATCTGAGCTTAATCCTCATGGTGGGTTGGTCAAAGACCTAATTGAGCCCTAAAGAGCCCCTTTTCACATTCAAAAGAGGTTACATAATATCCCAATGCTGGGCTATAAAAAGCCATGAATAACCACCATTTTCTCAAGGAATTCTTCATACTGTTATGCTGTTGAGATTGCTAAGGACCCATTCTTTGGAAATAAACATTATAAGCTGCATTTCATAGAGCTATTCACCCCTCACTTGAGTGAATAAGCTTGGAATTCTTTCACCCACATTTTCATCCTTTCATTGTAAGGGGAGCAAGCTTTGAGGGCCTCAAGAGCCTTCCATTGGAGAAAGAACGGACCCAAGTCCCCTTTCTTCTTTGTGCCTTTGGATTTCATCAATAAGATCAGCTTATACATTGGTGATATTTGTCCATTTGTATTTATTTTTCATTATTTCATATGCTCATAGTTTTTATTAGTTTTAGTTTAATTCTTGTTAATAGCTTTGTTGTTTCTCTTTCTAACCTTTCCTTTTACAGTTGTCATGCCTAGCAGAGCCCAACTGGGCATGTAAGCACTCTTAATTTTCTCATCAAGTGACGAATTGGGTGTAAACACCATGGCTCCCCCACACCCACATGCGGGGGTACATTTTGTTCAACCTTCTGCTGCTCAACAATACCAAAATTTTGAATAGTTGAACACAACCAACCCAACTCATCCTTCGAACAATGCTAGGAAGAAAGGACGGAAAAGGAATAACAATAACCAAGGTCAAGGCGGGAATCAAACACCACAACACCAACCCACTGGGGGCAACCATAACCAAGGGAACCAAAACCCCCAAGGGGGCAATAACAACAAAATCCCTAGGTGAAATAATGTTAAAACCATCCACCCTTGTGCTCTTTGCGGCGAGTTCGGTCATTACACTAACCATTGCCCCCAGATCGCTGATTTCAAAAGGTTGAAAGACTCGGGTAGTCTTCCCCATACCCCTGCACAAACTGCCCCTCAACAGGCACCACAACAGTATGTGCAACAACCCCCTCCCGCCGTGCTGGAAAACCCTATCCCACATCAAGGTGTGATAAACACCCAACAGGACACACAACATCCCCCACCTTAGGTGGGCCACTACCCTAACTCGAACAATCCAGTAGAGTGTACAATACTCCTCACTAGTGAGGAAGAGATCCTTTTGCAAACGCGCAATCGTTAGTATCCAGTTGAGTCTACTCCTATCTCTCCAGAGACAAACCCTATACCGACGGGACCCCCGTTGGTGATCCCTCGCCCTTCCGCCGAACCACCATTACGCATCCCTCGCATCCCCTTGCGCAGGAATGTTCACAACCCATGGGCTAGGGAAACTCATAATTATAGTTTGGTAGATGACTTAGCACAGTCCCCAGCTGCCATGTCAGTCTTGGAAGTCCTCCAGACTTTCCCTACACAACGAAAGTCTCTACTTTCCACCTTGGGGGCAGTCAACCCTGCGGATACTCGACTCATCACCTTTGATCTTGACAATAGCGAACCTCGTCTTCCCGCCTTGGTCGCTATCCAAATACCAGTAAAAATACGGAACATCACCATTCATCGATGTATCATAGATGAAGGGGCATATACATGCATCATGTCCAAAACAGTATGGCCGAAACTGGGTTCCCCGGAACTCATACCCTCCGCCATCACATTACGAGCTTATGATGGACGACCATCATCTCCTGAAGGGCTCTTCCAAAATGTCCCCGTAGAACTCGGGGGAAAAACTATTCTCATTGACATCAAAGTTATCGATGCCCCACTCAATTACAACATCTTGTTCGGACGTAGCTACATGTATGCTATGAAGGCAGTGGCATCATCCATCTTTCGCACAATCATGTTCCCCCACAATGGAAAGATTGTAACCATCAACCAAGTCTCACACTATGAGCCTAACCCATCTGCCAACCTCGATAATATTCTTCCTCTCATTCACACCAACCAAGACGCATATACACTCATCGAGATGGGTCCTGGGATTTTCAAAGATCCATCTTTGTTAGGGACGTACCATGGAGCACCACCACTCCTTCCCCCTAATCAAGTATGTGTCATCACATCTAACGGAACTCACACAGAGGATACTCTTCCTCCTCATGAGGCTTCTGTCATTCCTGACGTCTCAATAGTCGCAGAACCACTCCAGCCGGATCCTCCTGTGTACTCGTCGGACCCAACAGTCCATGCATCCACATCCCCTCAGGGGCATAGTCCCATTTTGGAGACAGTTCCCCAACCCCTCACTCAAATTCCCTTCTTTTACCCTTCACCCGGTATCGAAGCTTTCCAGGTAGCCGCAACACTCACACTACCAAATATGGTGTTAGCAATCCCAGTTTGGTATTTACACCCACCAAAAATGGTCCCTCGRCCATCCCTTCCCCCACAAGAAGGAATCCCCATGACGATTCTTGTCCTTACCCCCACTACCCCCTTACTCCCTACCCCCCCTACTATAGCTGGCGGCAGGCAGAAAAAGAAAGAGCCCACCACTCCACCTCCTCCATGCATCCCACTACCTTGCACCCTATGTGAGAAAGAGGGCCACCAAACCAACAATTGCCCATCTCTACCTGAATTACGGAATTTGATTCCCCCCAATCAAACCCTCTCAACACCCGTCACTACTGCTAGTTGTTATCCACAATTTTGGTCATTGTGATGATGTCATGGTGATGTCATGATGATAGCAAATCAAACTCCTCATTAAAGAACTCCTTCCTGAAGAGGGTTGCTCTTATCTATTTCCAGAAATCATGTTTTGAAGATAGTTCGCA